>JAJEJO010051785.1:0-104561 GCA_020662805.1 Glaucomys volans
GAACACAGGCAACAACAGGTGTTGGCGAGGATGTGGGGAAAAGGGTACACTCATACATTGCTGGTGGGAGTGCAAGTTGGTGCAGCCACTCTGGAAAGCAGTGTGGAGATTCCTTAGAAAACTTGGAATGGATCCACCATTTGACCCTGCTATCCCACTCCTTGGCTTATACCCAAAGGACTTAAAATCAGATTGCCTCAGTGATGCAGCCACATCAATGTTCATAGCTGCTCAATTCACAATAGCTAGATTATGGAATCAACCTAGATGCCCTTCAGTAGATGAATGAATAAAGAAACTGTGGTATATATACACAATGTAATATTACTCAGCCATAAAGAAGAATAGAATTATGGCATTTGTAGGTAAATGGATGATGTTGGAGATTGTTATGCTAAGTGAGATCAGCCAATCCCCAAAATCCACAGGCCGAATGGTCTCACTGATAAATGAATGATGATGCATAATGCGGGGGGGAAGGGTGGCAAGAAGGAAGGAAGGATAGATAGCATGGAGGGAAGGGAGGGGTGGGGTCGAGGTTGGGGGGTAAAAATAATAACAGAAATTGTGACAGATACCATTGCCCTGTGTACATGCATGAAAGCACAGATGGTGTGACTCTACTTTGTGAACAACCAGAAAAACAAGAGTTGTACTCCATTTGTGTTCAATGAATCAATAAAAAAAAAAAAAAAAAAGATAGGGTTAGAAACTATTGCCTATATTACCCATAGTTTTAGTAGAGAGTTAATTATAATGGGATAGTATATTAGATAGTGTTATGTTTTAAATATGAGGTTTCCCCTTAAAAGGTCATGTGTGAGACAATGCAAGAAAGTTTTTAGGTGAAACAAATGGGTTATGAGAGCCTTAACCTGATCAGTGCTTTGATTCACTGGTAGGTACTAAATGGGCAGTAACTGTAGGCAGGTAGGGTGTGGCTGGAGGAGGTAGGTCACTGGGAGTGTGCCTTTGAGGTTTATATTTTGTCCCTGGTGAGTGGAGCACTCACTCTGCTTTCTGGTGGATATGTTCTCAGCTACTTTCTTCTGCCATACTCTACCACCATCATGTTCTGTCTCCTGTCATTCGTGGCATTAGGGATGGAACTGGAAATCATCATGTTAAGTGAAATAAGTCAGGCAGAGAAAGACAGGTACCTCATGATCACACTAAAACTGGAATTTTAAAAAGCTTATCTCATAGAAGGAGAGAGTAGAATGGCAACTACTAGAGACTGGGAAAGTAGAAGAGAAGGGTGGATGAGGAGAGGTTTGGCAAAAGGTACAAAGAGAAGCTATTGAAGCAACCTGTGTGAGTAAACCTGGAGGAGCTCAGGGCCAGGGAGAAGGTGGAGCATAGAACTGAAATCGCAAAAGGAAGATATTAAGTGCTGCCAGAAATTTCTACTTACAAATACACTAATCAGACAAGTTTCATTTATTTCTAGATCTATGTTGTCTAATAGAACTTTTTGAGATAATGGAAATGCCATAAATTTGTGCTATCAATGATTATGCTGTAGAGAGATATTTATTGAATACTAGAAATATGACTATGAGGACTTCGAAACAGAATTTTAAAATTTTATTTACTTTATTTAATTTGCTTTTAAATTTGCATTTGAATAGATACATACATCTACCAGTGCAGATCTAGATAATTGCCTCTTAATGACTAGTATATATTAATATTACCTGGAGGTAATACAGGAATAAAAGGAAAATCAAAACATTCTCAGAGGAAAAAGAATTTGTTACTAGCAGACATTGCTCTTAATGATTGGCTAGACAAAAGCCTTCAAATAGAAAGGAATGAATAGAAAAAGGAATTAAGGAACATCAGAAATAAAGAGTAATAATGCAAAGAGCAGAAATATGGGTATATATAATGGGTTTTATAAACCATACTTGACAATTGGAGCAAAAATTATAGCTCCATTGGTTTCCAAGGATGACAATGATATTTTATACATGGGAAAGATAAAATATATATGAATGGGAGCAGTTTACACATTTCATGCAAAATGCTGTTCCCAGTAAACTCATAGTAAATTCATGGATAGATACAATTGAGAGAAATAGATATTATAACACTCAAAACCACCACTAGTAAAAATATACAAAGACATAACACTCAAAAACTGTATAAAATAAATCAACATTAAATCTTAAAATGTGTTTCAATATATTTAGGAAGGTAAAACAAAAAAGGATTGAAAAGAGAAGAAACAAAACAAAAATCAATGGCAAACTTAAATATTATTGATCTAAAAGATCAATAATTAAGTTAAATGTAAATGGTCTAAATATACCAATAAAAAGTGGATAAAAAATAAATTCAAACTAAAGACTTTTTACAATAAACTCCCTTCAAATTCAATAGTATGTGTAGGTTGAAAGTAAAATAATAAAAAAAAATAAAAAAGATGCACCACACAAAACTTAATTTTTCAAAAAGCATCATTGGCTATACTACCATTTTACAAAGTAGATTTTGGAAAGATAGTAGCAACCAAGAGGAATAACACATACTATAAAAAGCAATATAAATAAATGGCAATCTTAAAAAGTTATACATCAAGCAATGGAACTTCAAGATGAAGCAAAATCTAATAGTGCTGAAAGAAGGAATGGAGAAATTCATAATCATAGCTGGAAAATTGAATAGCTCCCTCTCAGCATTTGATAGAACTCAGGGCCAAATATCAGTAAGGAGATAGCTGGTCTGAACAGCACAGTGAATGAATAGGCTATAACTTGCATATGTGGACACACCACTAAACCACAGCAGAATACACGTTTTCTACAAGTGTCCACAGAGCAGTGACCAAGATGGATTGTATCCTGGGCCATAGAATAAACCTCATACTCTTATAGGAATTGAAACTGTATATAAGGTGTTCTTTGGAGACAATGGATTTAAATTATAAATCAATAGCAAAAACACCTGGAAAATTTCTGAACATATAGAAATAAAACTTAACGAACAAAAATAATTCATGGGTAAAAGATAGAGCCTTGAAAGAAATAGTAAAAATACATAGAACAGAATGAAAATAAATATATATACAAATATGTCAGATGCAACTAAAATAGGGTTATTAGGAAAATTTATAGCATTAAAATACATTAATATGAAGAAAGGTCTCAAGTAGGTAATCTAGTATCCTATCTCAAGGAATTAGAAAATGAAAAACAAAATAAATATAAAACAAGGATAAAGAAGGAAATATTAGCATAAATCAATAAAATTGAAAAAAGGAAACAATAGGGGAAACCAATGAAACTAAAAGCTGTTTTTAAAAAGTCAATAAAATTGACTCTAAATCTAAATCTTTAAATAAAAATGAAATACATCCTATATCAACTGACCAGAAAATTAAATATTGCTAATGTGGCAGTAATCCCCCAAAGGTCTTTAAATTCAATGTGAGTTCTCTCAAAATCCCAGGTTACCCTTTTGCAGAAATTAACAAGCTGATCATAATTTGATACAGAAACACGGGGACCATAGAATAGCCTAAATTATCTTGAAAATAAGAGGCCAAAGGTGGAGGACACAAACTTATTTCTAAACCTATTATGCAGCTTCTGTAATGAAAACAGTTTGGTATTGCATAAGGATAGACATAGAGGTCAAGGGAATAGATAATTCAAAAATAAACCCTATGTTTATGGTCAACATAGTTTCAAAATGAATGCCCGGACAACTGAATGAGGAATGAACAGTCTTCAATATATGGTGTCAGGACCACTGGATAGCCACACATGAAAGCATAATCTTAGACTCCTTCCTCAAACCTTACATGCCAAAAATTAGTTTGAAAGCATAAATATCAATGTAAGGATTAAAACAATTACACTCTCAGAAGAAAACAGGAGTAAATAATTGTGAACTTGGATTAGGCAAGTTTCTTAAATAAAATACTAAAATCACATGCAAAAGTTGGACTTCAAAATTTAAAAATTTGCATATTAAAAGACCAGAAAGAATATACAACTCACATAACATGGGAAAATATTTGCAAATCTGACATCTGATATGTATATACTGTATGAAAAACAATGATAGAAAGACAAAAAACTAAATTAAAAATGGGCAAAGAATTTATGTAGACATTTCTCCAAAACAGATATACAGATGCATAGTAAACATGAAAATGTGTTCAATATCATTAGCCATGAGGGAAATGTAAACAAAACTATAATGAGACATCACGGCACATTCATAGCATGGCTATAAACAAAATACAGATCGCAAGTGTTGGCAAGGATGGGGAAAATTGGAACCTTCATGATTTCTTCTAGGTACAGCTACTTTGACAAGCAGAACAGAAAATTTTCAAATAATTAAATGCAGTACTACCAATTCCACTTTTAGGTATGCAGTGAGGGGATTTTAAAACATGTTTTCACACAAAACTTGTGCTGTAATATTCATAGCAGCAGTGTTCATCGTAGCCACCATGTGGAAACCACCCAAATATCCACTGGGGGGAACGAAGAAACTTCTGTAGTTTTATCCCTTGTGCTTCTCTTCTTCTAGGAATTGTTTACATTTTAAAATTCCCTTGATCAAAAGGGTGTGGGGAGGAGAAGAGAGAAAGAGAGGGAGAGAGGAAGAGAAGGGAAGGGAAGGGAAAGGAAGGGAAGAGAAGGCAAGGGGGGGAAGGGAAGGGAAGGGAAGGGAAGGGAAGGGAAGGGAAGGGAAGGGAAGGGAAGAGATCATTGAGTTCTGAAACTAAACTTGATTTTGTGTCCTGGCTTTGTCTCTTACAAGTTTTGTGTCCTATAAAAACTCTCATAGCCTTTCTAACCACCCCCCCCCCTTTTTTTTTTGGTGCTGGGGATTAAACCCAGGGCTTTGTGCATGCAAGGCAGGCACTCTACCAACTGAGCTATATCCCCAGCCCACTATTATTTTTGATTTATAAACAGAGTGGTCACTGCTTCATTCATGAAAAATGCTTAGCGCTGGCTGGACATAGCTCCCAGCTGAGTAAATAGTAACTATCACCACTATCTTTAAAAAACACTTTGAGTGTATTGTATTTATTAATAAAGAAGAAATAAAATTTTTTGAAGAAACAAATTGATAAATAGTAGCACACCAATACATTTAATTCAGTGTTATATTTTATAAAGTGAATTTTAATAATTTTGAGCTATAGCTAGTAACATTGCAGTTATGATTTTGATAAGAGGATTGATTTTTACATTTTGTCAATGTACAGGAGCTCTGGGAAGTGTACGAACATTTACTTTACAAAATTGTGTTTCAAGGAATCCTAACTGTTTCTAGTCTTAAATTTTGAGACTGAATAAAAGATTTTTGTGTAGAGGTTATTTTTTATGATAACATAAAAATTGCTAATCTGACTTATCAAATAAAAAACAAACAAAGCTTACTGTGGTTAACAGATTGTCTTTATTATTTTCTATAGTATCTAAAAAGTAGACTATGTTGTAATATTTTGTTAAAAATAAACCTTTACACAGTTTTTGGAAAGTTACTGACAAACACAGTTTATAAGTAAAAGCGATAATTTTCAGACTTAAATCCGTTTTTTTGTTTTTGTGGAATTTAGAGAAGCAAGTTATAATACAGCATCAGTTTCTAAAGTAGTTTCCATACTAAAGCATCCCAAGAAATGGAAAGCAGAAGCCACAGAAAAGCACCAGCTGTCACCATGTTATGTCAACACTGATTGCTCTCTGGTCCCCATCTTGTGATGGAGAGCAAGAGGAGAAAGGGAAGGAATATGTATAGAAAAATGAACCCTGAAATTACATTTACTGAGGGGTCCCCCAAAGGCATCTTGGTAAGGTTATTAAATTTCTGAGGAGCAGAAATATAATTATTAAGGCTCAAGATCATGCATTCATAATAAAATACAATTATCAATATGTAAATAATGGTCAAGGTCATACTACATATTTGAAGCTCATTATTTAAGTCAACAGTATACAGATTTTCCTTTTGACTCCTTTAGGACTTTGTAGGCGCATTGAAATCAGTTTTCATACAAATGGAGTAAATACCAGATTCTTGAACTACGTGGATGTAAATGAAGACTCTTTTATGAATAACTCCCAAAACAAGTCTTTCTAACTTTGAGAATAACTTCAATGGTGAAAACTGGTGTTTATGATTTTAAAGTTTCTCAAATATAAAACGTTTTATAGAGTACTTCTGTACATGATGAAATTAAAACAAAACACTTAGAAAGAAATGAGTAAGTGAAAATTAATCTGCATATACTAATGCTGTAAAAGGATGTCTTACACTCTCATTTCCTAATTCGCAGCACTCAGAGTTTGAACAGTCATTTCCTTTCTTTAAGCTATGAGGATACAAATACAGTGAAAAGCACTTCGGAGTGGCTAGTTTCCCTGTTAAGATCAAGACACTGGGAAAATCCCTACACATACTGATAGGCTTCAGCTCTTCTAATCCATGTTATAGCATGCACTTGCCAAATAGTACATACTCAATGTTACATTAAGGATTAATGGAAAAAATATCACTTTTGTAATAAGGTAGAGCTGAGTCCATTAATGTATTACTTATGATATCATTTTAGTAAGTGTATACTTTTAAAAAAAAGTGTGAAATGCAAATGTAGGCTGTAACAGCAGTTTCATGGATGCTTCTTCTTCTATGAATCCATCTTGCTGAAAAGTTGGAGCTTAGGTAGAACTAGCCAAAGAGATGAGAAACCAGGAACCAGAACAACAAAACAGCATTAATCCCCACTACCAGTGTCGGGCAGAAGGGGAAGAAATAAAGAAAAGGAAAGAAAGAAAACAAAACAACAAAAACAGAAGGTAGGGCTTCAGCCAATCTTTCACAAAGATTGCTTCTAATCAGTTCAGGAGTCTCTGGGATTGATTTCAAAGGCACTTCCTAAACAATTGCATCCTCCCTTGACCCAATTGGCATTGGTTTAAGCAAATTGATGATTTAATGGCCTGTAGAATTTCACTAGTTTAAAACACCATTCGTATTAAGAAAGCCCTTCTTTACCTGTAACTGAGTCATGATAGTGGAGACTAGAAGCCCATTAAAGCAGATGTAAAATACACAGGACGCCTCTTTGGCTGCTAATTTTTACACCACCTGCCTCCATCCTCTAGCATAGGCACACACCTAATGAGCCATGCAAGGAAAATACTGGATTGTCAAAAGGTCACTTAACTACTTTAACTGCAGCAATATTTAGGGACTATCTTTCTTGATAGATTGGTTAGACTGAACATATAGAGGTGAAAAAGTGAGGTTGGCATGAAGACTTGTGAACAGAAGCTTAACTTCCACCAGGTGTAAACAATTGATAGCTATCTTTGCTCTCTCTGATGTTTGCTTTAATTTCTTAAGCTTATAGCATTTGGGGGATATATGAAGAAAGTAAAGAGGTGAAAAATTGGATTAGACCTGGCTTTGAATAGTTGATTTTTCCTTAGCTTTGTCAAAATAGACACCTTCTTTTGTAGCTTGAACATCTCTGTCACCATCTATTACATGAATATCCAGTGTATTTTTGTCATTTTGCCTCAAGCGGTAATTTTTATAAGCGCGCTGAATAATGGTGGCTGAAACTGCCTCTTGTTTTCGTTTTAGAGTAGTTGTAATTGGTTCATATGTGATTTTAAAAGGGTTGGCTAGTACAAAACCTGATTCTACCTCTGAGAGGAGTTTCTCCACCCTCTCATCTTTTCCCATAACCCGTTTAGTAAAAGCAAGTAAGATGTCAAGGCAGTGGATTCTGTCTCCAACAGCCATGGGAAGATCCATAGCAATGAGCTGGCCCTTGTTTGGTTTTGCCATGAAAAGAGGAGGATCAAGAGCAGCTGCAAAGTCTGAAAGTTGACTGGAGTCTATGTATTGTGTTCTATCAGGGTCAAACCTTTTCCACACTTGAAAGAATTTCCTAAAATCATCTTCACTTAAGGTCCTGGCTTTTTTCTTAGAAGCAATACTTAAAAACTCCATGACCACAACAATATACATATTAACAATGACCAGCCATGATATGAGGATATAACTGACAAAATAGAAAATCCCCACAGAAGGGTTACCACAATCACCTCTAACCTGAGTCCCAGGGTTAATTTTATCAGGATCACAGTCAGACCATTTACTGTTGAAAATTGCATTGAGCATACCATCCCAACCAGCAAATATTGTAACTTGAAAAAGACAGAGCATACTGCTGCCAAAGGTTTCAAAATTGGACACATCATTAATTCCAGCTTCTTTTTTCACATAGGCAAAATTGTACATTCCAAAGATGGCATAGATGAACATGATCAGGAAGATGAAAAGACCAATGTTCAACAATGCTGGGAGGGACAGCATCAAAGGAAACATCAGATTATGGAACACCTTCGGTCCTTTCCCAGGACGGAGGATGTGGATGATCCGAGAGAGAAGGATCAGTTGTACAAGTGAAGGAGGCACAAGGTAGTATCCTACTGTCATAGGCAGAAACAGTCCTACGTACGGGAAGAAAGAGAAGACAAAATAAAATTGTTCAAATACAAGTGTATTTAGACGAACAGCTCAGGAGTCTCTGGGATTGATTTCAAATTATTTTATTCTTAATTGCTTTTTTCTTTATTTTGTTAATCCTTTATTAATCCTTCACATTTAACAGCATATTAAAAGTTTGGATTAGTCACATACTAACGGTGCTAATGATAAGGGTACCTAGGAAAATTTGGAAGAGAATTCTTGTGAACTATCATCTTAAGAATTTTATGTATCAAGTCTTTCTAGAATCACAGATGATTTGGATTCATGATGTAGGACATTAGCCGTATGTTTTTTCTGATTACTCCTGGATCAAGAAAGTTGGTTCAATCCAACCTGCACTGAATGCAAATAAAGGTATTTCTATCCTCAAACACTCTATAATCTGATACCAGTTATCGACATTTAAAATAATTAAAATGCAAGTTAGAAAGACATGATTGATAAATATAAATACAAAAATGTAATTCAGATTGCAATTTATTTGTTTGATAAAGAATATTTGAGTTCCAGGAGCTTAAGTGTGAACTGAATAAAGAAGTTTTTCCTTGGCACTTAGGGATGGTTTGCTTTGTGTTGAAATGGTGGAGGGGAGAATCCTGAACAGTTTCTAAATGAGACAAGCTTGCTGACAGGAGACTTCCAGCCTCACACTGCTGTTAAACTTGGTCCTGGCCTCAGGTGACATTCTTCTACCTACTCCCTCTTCTCTCTGCAGTGCTTTAGAGGATCTTCCACTCTCGCCCAAAGTCTCATTTCTCTTCAATCTCCCAAACTCATCTTGTGAGGAAGTATCATTTAATTGTAAACAAATGTCTTCACATCCTTAACATTAAATTTTAAAACTCCTTTTCTTTTCTAAAATCTGACTTTATCATGATGACATTATCTCCCAGGCACTAATTTCAAGTGCATGCAGCTCATCACCCACCCCTTCCAACTCCATGTTTTTCAGGGAAGAAAGATGGTATAGCATCTTTCTAACTTTACAGTGAGATTTCCAGACACTTCTCTTTCCCATTATTTTCAATTAAAACATAGAATAGATTTATGAAACTCTGGATCACACCATTCAAGTACACCATTTCTACCATTCCCTGGCTTTGCAATCTACTTAGTGCACTTCACTTATATTCATTGAAGACTTCAGTAATTGGGTCACTTCTGTTTCACCTCAGAATCTTCTACAACAACCTGGTCAAAAGCCAGTCTCTGGGTCTCCAATCTTTTCAACTTTTATCATGTTTTTTATCATTTAACTTCAGTTTAAAACCCCATTCTTGACCCAGGATACCCGACCACCTTGAAATCTCAAATTCAGTTTCCTTTCGGCTATAATATTGTTTTTTCCCCAGTTCTCTGTTTAAGTAACTTCCTCTTCAATCTTACAGGGCTCTTGAGTTCTTTACTTCACCTGTTTTCTTCCTGTTATCCCTTCCTGCCTTTATGTACTCTTCTATCAAGTGTCTTATAATTTTCTCTCAATAAATGGTTGCATTTCACTCATTGACTGAATTTTCTGGAAGTACAATTGAGAAGATTATTTACTACATTTTCCAACAACAAATTCAGTAGAACAGTGCTTGACACTATAAACTCTTAAGTTTGTCCCCACTCTAATGGAGTTTACCTTCTCTTGAGTGTGTCATAGAGAAGTAGACATCAAAGAAATTTTTTTCTGCCTGAAGCCCTTTGCTTCTACATTCTTTGATTGACTACCTCCTTATCCATAGGTTTCTATATGAATTTTTCAGTTTTCTCTGACCTCTACTTACTGGTTAGGTTGCTTCTCCTTGTTAGGTCACTATAGCACCCTGAGCCTTCTTTACCAACCTTAACAGCACAGCAGTTAAGTGCACTATTCAATTATGTGTAGGCTTTAATAGACTATGAGCTATGTGCAAGCAGGAATTATGCCTATGTTGTTGACCACTGTACTGTCTGCATATAGGACAATATCTATTCAGAAAAGGATAAACAAAAAAACTGTTAAATAATTGAGAACACCAAAGTAAGAGAAAACCAGGAAACAATTCATTAAAACCTAAATTTCTCATGTGTTAAAGTAGTAAACTTTTTTTTTTTTTACTATTAGAGGAAAGAGAACAACAGTGAGTTTGACAAGTCATGTCATTCTAACACATTAAGATCCTTAAGTGTCAATCTGGAAAATGAATGCATGTTTTATACTGAATGTATAGTCAAGCATTTATTTATCTGGTGGTTTGTGGTATGAAGTCTAGGTCACTGGTTCAAGAAATGTATTCTTCAACATTGTATATCTGTCAGGCATGTGAATATGTATGAAAGCAAAAAATGAGGTTTTACTGTTGTAAATTAAAAGAAATCCCTACCTCTTTTGCTTAAGAGACTATATCTCTTAAGACATTTATTATGAGATTTATTGAACTGATTACTACAAATGAAACTGTGACAAAGCAAATCTTACCTGTAATAGAGAAAATTACCACCATAAAATCAAAAATGTTCCATATGATTGTGAAATAGTAACAATGGAAAGAGATGAGCTTCAGTATGCATTCTATAGTATACAACATAACAAAAATTGAGTTGATCCAGTAGACAGCAGTATCCATTTGTTGACTCTGTTCATCACTTTGGATCATAATGGTTACTGCTTGGACATAGATAAGAACCATGACGATGACATTAAAAACTTGATTCGTTACCAAGTCAAAAATAAAGCCTTGGAACTTATTCTGTGAATAAAGAAAATAAGTTTAAGAGTCTTAGTAGTAGAATAAATATGCATACACATAGTTTTTAGGTTCTACAACTTTCCTCCCAAAGTAATTAGGAAAATAAAAAGAGTCTAAATTTTTGCCGAACTAAAACTACAGTGCATAGTCAAAACAATGCACAAACAAAATAAGTCCTTAAAAGCTTTTTCAAGAAATATATTTTACAAATATTGTCAAAAGAATTTGTTAAGAATTTTGGAAGCATACTTTCCTTTTTAAAATAAAATAAAGTAAATCTTTTTGAAGCTTCAAAAAAAGACTAGACTTTTCCTTACTCCTGGGCGAGGTACTGGTCTATGGGAGTCTTCAGACATTAGCCTCTTTAGCTTACGGTATTGTTTCCTCTGTTTTACTGTTATAAAGATATTTGAACCTCCTTGGTATAGAAATAAAAGAAAAAGATATTAAAATGACATATAATCCAAAATTTCCCTTATAGAAAATTTGAGAATTATTGCTTTAACTTTGACAAAAGGCAGTGTAAGGAACTAAATCATGTTCATTTAGGAACTAAATCATGAACATTTCCAACTTTGCACAAAAATACATATAAAACATGTAATACTGGCAATGAGTGATATTAAACAACCTTTTTGGGTATTTCTTGTGTACAGCCAACCATATTTTTCTCTTTTTAGTCTCCTGAGGCCCTTCCTCTTTTTAGAAGTCTTACTAAGAATGGCAGAACTCAGTAGATAAAAGGAAAGTTTATTTGTGCCTTTTAATAAGCAAGGATAAAGAGAATTGGTCAAATATCTATTTTCATATGTTCATATGTTGCTTTTATTTATAGATGCTATCAGAAAATATTTTTATTATTACTCCAAAAGTTCCTTGTACTGACTTCTTCATTGCATCATCTAGGGTTGAGTTGCTTTTGTGTTTCTAGTGTTAATTTCAGTAGATTGTACAAAATATATAAAATGAATAATGTTATGCTAATATAGGAATTTGGAATTGTTAATGCCTATTTTAGGGCATTAACAATTGGTGTGTGAAACAAATAAAAATGACATTGAGCTAAACTCAAAACTGATTACATGAATCAGGGCATTTTTCTAAATGTGTTTGTTTTTCCAGTCATTGATGAACAAAAAAAAAATTATACTTATCTTTATTTTATGCTTGTTGAAATTAGTAATAATAACACTGATCAGCATACTCAGAGGGAGAAATAATCCAAGGATAATGAAGCTGATAAAGTAACAATACATGTAGAGGTTGGACTCAAAATCAGGCTGCATATTTACCTAAAATTGAATTTTTAAAAAATCAGTAAAATATTGATAACAATTTTTGAAATCCTGAGATTTATAAAACAATTTATGATAAGAAAATCTAATAGTGCTATTCAAGGTAATGTTTTCTCTTTGCTCTCTGGTGAAAAATGCCATTTCTTTGTTTATTTGAACTTTAAAGTTTAAAGTTTATTTGATTGGTTTAATTATTGTTTCAAAATATGGTAATACCTCAAGTGGGCCTTTTGGGCCTCAATCATTATGTATATTTCTGGAAGGATTTCTTTGCCCATGAAATATCCAACCTGAAAAATATTTAATTTCTATAAATTATCACCTGTATCTTGTGCTTGAGTAGCAAAAATACTTTGCTTGAATCTTAATAATGCCTTTAAGTTAAATGGTACTTACACCAACAGAATCAATTGCTGAATTCATAATAGTGATCCATCCATTAAATGTTGCCTATAAAAAATAAGATATATTTAGTTCTTAGGGAAATCTATGTTTCATGGCAAATAAAATGTGTAATTCAATTTGCTGTGAACACAAAAAAAATGAGAGCGGGAGGGGAGAGGGGATGAAAAATGGTGGAATGAGACAGACATCATTACCCTATGTACATGTGTGATTAACATGAATGTTGTGAATGTACATCATGCACAACCATAAAAATGAAAATTTGTACCCCATTTGTGTACAACGAATAAAAATGAAGTCTGTAAAAATTTAAAAAATAAAAAAATAGGGAATTGAATGGTAAACAAATACATGCTGCCAAAAGCCATAGTTACTGGTAGCTGTTATATATGTGATTTTCTTGAGGTAAATAAGAAAGAAATGTCCACCACGTAATATCTGCTAGACATTGGTTTACTGAGTAGCCATTTCTAAATGTACTAAATAGAAGAAAAATAACAACAACTTAAATAGGACCAAAGAATTGTGGTCATGTGACCTAGTCAGTGATGTGGAACCAGGTTTGGCCAGTACCTGCTTTTTCTGTTCAGTGCTACCTTCTCTCCATTTCTTCTTCCCAACAGGGCAGGCAACTGTCACCTTTGTCACACCAAAGTATAGTACATCCTATAACACTTATGCATTAAGTAGTAATTGCTAAAATATCTTATAACCAAATGTTATAATTCTCCTTGACATTCAACTTACAATATGGGTGGACACAAAATTGATTAAAAAAAAAAAGAGGTCAAATAGTGTACTTACTACTTGAAGCAGAGAAAGGAAACCATTTCCAACATTATCAAAGTTCAGTTTTGCATTCTCCCATGGCATGGATTCATTCAACACAAAGTTTTCACATTGACTCCTATTCATGACTTCAGATACAGGAAACCTTTCCTCACTTGTTGGGTCAATGCATTCATAAAATGTGCCAGCAAATAAGTGTACTCCCATGATACTAAATACCAGCCAGATCATAAGGCAGACCAGAAACACATTCAGAGTGGATAAAGTTGTTTTTATCAAACCTCTCACAACAACCTAGCATATAAAAAAATGAACATGCA
This sequence comes from Glaucomys volans, assembly GCA_020662805.1. Lineage (NCBI taxonomy): Eukaryota > Metazoa > Chordata > Mammalia > Rodentia > Sciuridae > Glaucomys > Glaucomys volans. Next base: position 14,065 of record JAJEJO010051785.1, read on the forward strand.
AACTTTAGATCATAAAAGTGAAATTATTTTCATTTCTAATCACACATGTAATTTATTATAATTACAAAATTCAGCTAGTTTTCCACTATTTGACTTGAAATCACAGGTAAATATTACCATTTTGCAAATCTCCATGATGTGGTTATAAAGTCTATTTCATAAGTTATAAACAACAATTACTATTTTAGATTTTTGTGTTATAGGTTTATGATAATTGGAATTTTTCTGTATTTGCTACATAATCTATTTTTTCCCAAGCTTCAGTAAGTGAAATACATTTGAGGAACAGATCAGACATAAGTCCTCTTATAATGAGTCAGCCAAAGATTCACATGAAATATAAAATAATATCAATCATATACTTAGCATATATATTAAAATATAATTAATGTGGGCTGGGAGTGTAGCTTAGTGTTAGGGCACTTGCCTAGCATGTGAGAGGCTCTGAATTCAATCCCCAGAACCACAAAAAACCATACACAAATGCTTATGAATTGATGTATGTGTATATATGTATTCACTCACATAAAGGTGTTACTATTAAAATGTCTGATTTTTAAAAAATATATATTTTAAATTATATTCATTCTTTTTGAATTTCTCACTTCAATTTTGAGGTAAAAATATTTTTTTGTTTAAGTGGAAAGAACTTAAGTGTAATGGTTTCTTAACGAATGGCAGTTTAAATGTTAAAAGTATATAAATTACAAAGATAATGCAGCTTAAACAAACATGCTTCTTATTCAGTTCTATCATAGAATTGAAGATGTAATAGTGGGTATTATTAATTAAGAACTGAGACTAATGTTAAGTAATCCACATAAATAAAAATGCAAACCCCACATATATATATGCAAATGTGAAATAAAAGGTACGATTGGACTTTTTCTTTAACTTCTGCACCCAAGTAACTGCTGTTTATCTGCGTACTTATACTGCTTGTGGCAATCATAGACTCCATTGTTTCTTTTAGGTTGTCATAGTACAGGTACAAAAGATGGAACCCTGGAGATTTTATTCAGCTGAATCTATTAGCTCTCTTCATATGGGTTAGAAAAGTCTTTAACATGGGAGTGGGGGAGAGATGACAAGTGAAAATTAATAATCGTGATGTCTGACTTTTAAAAAAGCTATTTATTTTAGAATTCAAACTTTCATTTAGTAAGTAACTATTTCGTGTGTACAATAGTCTCACCTTAAAAATTTAGCTATCAAAGTTTTGTCTTCTGACAGTTACATCTTTAAAAATTGAGACAACTTCACTAACATTTGTTTATTTGAGTTAGAACTGTGCTATTTTTAGCTGGGCACAGTGGTTCATGCCTGTAATCCTAGGAGCTAGGGAGGCTGAAACAGGAGGATCGCAAGTTCAAAGCCAGCCTCAGCAAAAATGAGGCACTAAGCGATTTGGTGAGACTTTGTCTCTAAATAAAAATAGGGTGAGGGATATGGCTCAGTGGTTGAATGCCCAAGTTCAATACCCCCATTCCCACAAAAATTACTGTTTTTGAAACTATATTTTCCCTCTCAATGATTATGTCCTGTTAGCTCAGTTTTATTAGTTTTCACATCTTATGATCAATAAGAACTTAAAATCTCAATAAACAGCAAATATACACATTCCCCTCTATTCTCATACCATAGAGCATAAGGTTTTTGTTGTACTAAAATTGATGTAAAGACAACAAAGCTTGTTAATTCACAGAAATTTAGTAATCCCAAATAAAAACCCATAGATCAGTTTAGAAACTTTAGATTTACCTTCATTCTTTCAAATTGAGATAGAACTCTGAGTGCCCGAAGGAATTTAATGGATGTTAGTGGTTTTAGATCTTCCCGAGTTTTGCCTAATAAGCTAAGACAAAACACCTGTAATATTTTTAAAAAGAATTAATGTGACAATCTTAATTTAAATAATATGTAAAATAATCTTTGCATTTATTATAAAAATGATAGTTTGCCAATAAAACTTTTAAATATTTTAATATATATTTCAAAATGCTATTATTGACAGAATAAATTATAAGAAAATAATTGTCAAAATCACTTAAAAATATAAAACAAAATTATTTTCTATAAAAAAGAGCATATAACAACATTGAGCCAGGTGCAATGGTGCACGCCTGTAATCCCAGCCGCTCGGGAGGCTGAGGCAGGAGGATCGAGAGTTCAAAGCCAGCTTCAGCAACAGTGAGGCACCAAGCAACTGAATGAGACCCTGTCTCTAAATAAAATACAAAAAAGGACTGGGGATGTGTCTCAGTGGTTGAGTCCCCCTGAGTTCAATCCCTGGTACCAAACCAAAACAAACAAACAAAAACAATAACATTGAGATATTTATGTATTTTATATTCTTTATGATGAAGGATTAGATTTATAAGGACATTTTTAAATTTAAAATTAAAGAATCAGTTTTATGATTATTTGCAACACAGCATTTGGATACAATGTATGCATTAAAACAAGATTTGAAATATATTTACATATTCATCTGTGTTTAATTATGATTAATATAATATATACAATAAGGTTTCAGAAGTCAGGCCTCAAGAAGGATATGAATATTATTAAATCAAAAGTACAAATTACAAAAAGTATAACTAGGTACTAAAGTGATTTTAAAAGTAAATATGTGTGGATAAAAATGATTAAAGATTGAGAAATATTAGTCAAAATTTAGCAAGGTGTTAGAGCTATGATTACAGTTGGTTATATCTTCGTATTTTCTAAATTTTCAAGCCAGCGTAGATGAACACTTTTTCTTTATCTATACTAAGGAGATGGTCTTGAGGTAGGCTTTGAAGCAAAGGAATCATTTACATAAACACAGAGGGATGAGGACATGTAAGAACAATGGCTAGAAAGTGGGAAGGTGAGATTTGGATATAGTGCAGTCTGACTGGAATAGAGGGTTAATTTGTAAGAAGAAATTTAAAAAACAGATGTCAGTTATTGCAAGTCGTTAATGGTAGACTGAGGAGCTTCTGCCATTAGCAACAGAATGGGGAGTCATTTTTTCATTAAACACAAGTTTAGAGTCTCCTGCAGCGATCCTAATGAGAAATTCTGGTTGCTTGTTATAGAACATATTCAAATTATGGATATTTTATTTAAAAGTCAAGTCAGTACAATTTAAAGGCTTTAGGGAGTGGATATTTTCAAGATATTGTGCAACAAACCTATTCTGTTAGCAGTAGGTTCATAGGTATTACAATCATCCAGGAGCCTTAGTGTGGGAACTTTTAAAATTTCAAGATAAGGATAGATGTTACACTACAGATAAAGAAAGATGGGATGCTGGTCACTGAAAATACAGAGAGAGGAAAACAGGAGTTAAAATGAAGTAAAAGAATGAAAACAGGAAGAGTAAAAATAAGAGTTAATCAAATAGCCTTTAATTTTTTTTCTGTAAAATACGTACAATGACAACCATGAAGTCCAGCTTGTACCAGCCATTAGAAAAATAGGCTTTGAAACCATATGCCATCCACTTTAGAAGCATTTCCAGAATGAAGATGTAAGTGAAGATCATGTCTGCATACTCCAGTAAGATTTTAATAGTCTTTCGTTGATCAATATATATATCTTCAAAAGCCTGTGGATAAAAAAATTAAGGATTGCATAATATAATTTCTAAAAACTCTTTCACATGTAAGGGAATCAAATTCTATCTCAAATACAATAAAATACATAACTAAAGAAGAAGGGCATTTCGTAATGATCAAGGGATCAATCTCATAAGAATAAATCCATGTGCACAATATAATGGGTAACAAAATATATTTAAAAGGGAAACTAAAAGATCTAGAAAAAATGCACCATAGTGGGAAAAATTTACATTCTTTTTATAGCTAAATGTACAACAAAAACCAAGTATTTACTATAACAGTAAGAATATTGCAGATGGATTCAGCAGAAATAATAAATGACATAATTTTACCCAACACATCATATGGCATGTACTTCAAAAGTACATACTGAATATTGTATTGATTCTGATGTTGCTCACCAAGGCCCCATTGACTGGGAAAATCAACCCATTCCACAGTGACCCTGAGTGTTGCCTCATATAAACATACAACTGAAACTCTCAGGAGAATTGCATCTGCCATACAAGAAGCATCTCACCCAGAGGACAGATTTCCACTCCAAGGGGGACTCACCTCAGACAATAGCTAACTGACACAGAGATGCTAAAGTCAGCAACCTTTTCACTGAAGGTGGAATGCTGTGGTGCCGTCTATACTCCAGAGTTTCCCTTGTAAGATCAAACTGAATCTAATATTGTTTGAGAAGCATGAAGAAGCCTTCAATGAGAGAAATGTCTTTTAAAACACCTCTTTAAAATCTACCTTCACTTCCTCTCCAGATCACCAACAACGTAAAGTCAAATCTCTTCATAAAGTAGGTAGGGAAGCACTGATATTGCTAAGAAAGGAAAGGATTGTATGCCAGAGGACCTGGTTCATAGGTAGGATGTGGGTGGACTGAAAGGAAGTGAGAGGGCCTGGGATTCTGAGGGGCAGGATATTATGCTCCAATGCAGCAAAACAGGGTAGTACAGAACTAGAATCTGAGTAGAAAACAAATATGTATTATAATGACTGAAGTCAGAAATCTGAGATCTGTTTCACTGGGCTAAAATCCAGGTGTTGGGAAGGCTGATATTTTTATGTGTATTTTTAGTTGTAGATGGATACAATACCTTTATTGTATTTATTTATTTTTATGAGGTGCTGAGGATTGAACCCAGTGCCTCACACATGCTAGGCAAGCGCTTCTACCACTGAGCTGCAACCCCAGGCCTAGGGCTGATTTCTTCATGAGGTTCTGAGGAGAGAATCTGTTTTCATTCTTTTTCAGTTTCTGAGAACTGCCTTTGTTCCCTTCATCTTCAGAGCATCTGACTCTAATCTCGGTTTCCATCCTCACATCACCTTTTCTTCTGACTCTAACTCCTGCTGCATCTCTTTTGTAAGGACCACTGTGATTACATCAGGTCCATGTGGATAATCCAGGGTAATATCCCCAGTTCAAGATCTTAAATTAATTATATCTGAGAAGACCCTTTTGCCATATATTAATATGCACATGTTCTGAGGATTATGACATAAGCATATTTAGAAACCATTCTTCAGTCTACTACAAGCTAGAGCAAAGTGGATAGAATATAAAGCTAGAGAAAAGGGCAAATATGTGCTTATGCAATCACTCTCCAGTGACAGTAATTAACATCATATTCATCATTGCCGTGATGACATCATGAGTCTCATCTTAGGAAGAAGAAATAACTCTCTAGATGCTTTGGAGAGCCATACACCTTCTACCACTAAGAAAGACTGACAATACCTAGTGGGCCTTTTCAGGTTTGAAGTCAAAATTTCACATGAAGGCTGTTACTTTTCAGTAGCACCTAGTATAAGAAAGTGTTCTAGAATAAGTTGGCTACTTTCCAAGTAATGGTTCCAGTTGAGCCATGTAAAGATACCATGATGCCTGAAAACTGATGAAAGAAGAGGCAGGGAGGAGCAGCTGGCAAGTCGGCTTGGGGGCTTTTGTGCTTCCCATTACCTTAACCTTGGGATAAGTGGATTCAGAGGTTTTTGATCCTAGAATAGGGCATTAGATGACAGTCTGTCTTCAATAAAACTCAAATTAAGATATCATGTGATCAATTTTGGACTTATTGTGCTAGTACACCAAGAAGATAAGAAAGGAGTTACCAGACTAAAAGGAATACTTGACTCTGATGATTATGAGAAAGTGGGATGCTACAAGATGCAGAGTAAGAAATAAACAAGCACAGAACTGTTTGCATCTATTTTTAAGTTCAAAATGGATAAAGGTAATCTGTAGCATTTGACATCCACATAATGACTACCCACGTGGAGAGGGGAAGTAACTGCAAGGGGTGAGAATATGGTTCTGGAGTTCTGGTGATGTTCTGTTTATCCAAATGACAATTACACAGGAGCATTCACTCTGTGTAGATCGTTCATGCTGAACACCCATGACATGGTACACAGTCTTCAGAAAGTGTGCTGTCAATATAAAGTTTACTTTGAAAAGTCATTCATTGCAAAGTCTAGTTCCCAGTCTTAACTTCACTGTCTAAGTCTTGTGTCACACAATTAACTAGTTCATGTGTATTCTTTTTTATCAATTTTAATCAAATGCAATAAAATTCACATATTGTAGAGTTCTTTCTTTCTTATATATAATGCTGCATGACTACACATTATACTAGACCTTTCTTTTTTTTGCTCTACCATATCTTGGAGTACTGCAGTATTGTTATGCATTTAACATCAGTATTATTAAAATGACTGCCCTGTAATCCATGAGGTTATCATGTATAGTATAAATGTTTACCTATTATGGACATTTTATCCCACCCAAACTTTATTATTATTACAAAAAATCTTTTAGTGAATAACCTCCTTTATGCAGTTAGTACATGTTCAGATTTTTTTAGGATAATTTTCCAGAATTAAGACTGTTGGTTAAAAGGGTAAATACATTCACAGTTCAAAGACCCTAAAAATCATGTAATACTTCCTTTGTCTTATTGACTAGGAACCTGAGTACCAGCAAAATATTAGCAGTTTTTGATATCTAAATTATTAAACTGTCTCACAATTACAATGTTATTAAAATCAGAAGAATCAGTTATTTCTTTTTATTTCCTTTTCCTGCTATAACTCATATATTTTGAAATGACATTATTGATTGAATTTTCATGCTTAAATTTTATATTTATGTTAAACGATGCATTGACAAACTTTCTAAGAATTCTAACACTAAAATCACAGAATATGAAAGCTGGTGCTATACTAAGTATTCTGGGAAAAGAAATCTGGCAAGGTGACTTTCTGAAATCAGAATTATGAAACATTTGTTCCCATTACAACATCACTCACCCTGTGTGCTCACTTACCAGGGCACCTGTGCTGAGCAGAGTCACAAGACCAATGAAACACTTAAACCAACTGTTTTCTACAATCTTGCAGCAAGTTTTCCTTATGTTCTGCCAAATTTTTTCTTTCTTGGATGCTCTACTGATTTGACCAGGTGAAGATCTCTGTTCAAAACCTGTCAAGAATGAAACCATCCAGAACAAGCATGTTGCAAACTCATGGAAAGAAATATCTCAGACCTTCTGCTCTGTGCCTTAGTACTTATTTATTAACAGATTCTAATACAGCTGGTCTTCTATTTATAAACACTGGATTGTTATCACTGCTGTACTGTGCATAATCACTGAGGAGAAAAAGAGAAGCTTAACTTGTTGTTTCATTAGTAGTAGGGGTAAAGGAGTTGGAAAAGGCAGGGTGACTTAGAACATCTCCTCACCATACAGGACAATCTGAGAATAGAACTAATCCCTTGCTCCTACAATATTTTCTGAATGTTGCATTTGGATATCATGTGACATTCCTATTTGAAAACACAAATACTTTTAAGATGTTAAAGAAATATAATATTATGTGAATCGTTTCAATTTTAGTTCTTGGTTGGCATAGGTATTGCAAATTGGATTTTGGCAAATTAGTTTTAGGAGGTAACCTGGATTATGGAGTACTCCGTGGGATGTGTGTACATGTTCAAAGCTGAACTTTGCTTTCCAGTCAAAAGGGTTGTTAAGAAAAAAATGTGAGGCTTAAATGTGAGGAGTAATAGGTGAGAAAATGAAGAAATGGGTGCGGGTGGAATTTAAAGTAAAAACATTTCATTTTACAATTTTGCTCAGTGTCAAATAGTACATCCCCAGTTAAAAAATATAGGACATGTTAGTTCCTTTGTCTTAGATGATCAATACCCTAGAATTTAAGCTGCTGAGAACAGATGATGATTTTGAAAATAGGATTTTGATTAGTTAGCAGTTACCATTTTAATGACTTTTCAGTGATGTTAAATGTCCAAAACTGTAATAATTCATTAATATTGTTAGGAAACCAATTTGAATTGTGTCATTGAAAGGTGTGTGCTATATACCTCCTGTGTCAGATAACTGACTGGAACCATATAGTAGACAATTTTTAATATTAATGTGAAATATAGAGGGTCACCATCATTATTTGTTTTTCTATGGAAGTTGTAGGGTATTTTTATGAATATTTTAAATATTGACCTCAGTTCATAAGGTATAAAAATACTGATACTGCAGGTTATTGGTGATGAGTTCTGCTTCCTGAAATGTTGATGTTTGAATGATAGAGAACTGCCAAGCAGGCATAAAAAGTAGATTTTATTTAAAAAGTAGTGATACAGACTTCTCCCAGGAGGGAGAAGGCAGCCATAACTGGTGTCCTGGTATCCCAAGAAGTGAGAGTGTCCTGCCCCTTTTATACATTTTAGACTTTCTTTGTTCTCCTGCCCTCTTCCCCCTTATCTCTCTCCTTCCTGCATATGTGACTAGGCTCAGGAGGTGCCTGTGGGGTGGCCAAAAGATGAGAAGCAGATGGGCAGAGGACCAAATGGAGTGATCCAGGCAGGAAGCAGCCCAGGAGGCATTAATTAACAACTTCGTGTCTACAACCTTTTGGGAGAGAAAGTATAGGCAGGTTATCTAGGGCTCTGGAGACATTAACACCCCAATCACCCAGGGGCAGTCTTCAACTTCCCAATCCTAACTGGCCTCCATTTTCTGGATCCGACCCAATCACCTATCTGCACTAACTGCCTGTCTTTACTTTTGGCTTTAATACTTCACTTCAACTTCTATACAATATTACATATATATTCACTTCAGTGTGTGTATGTGTGTGTGTATATATGTGTGTGTATGTATGTATGTATGTGTATATGTATATACATATACATATATACTCACATATATATACACACACATATATACTCACACATATTTTTCCAGTGCTCCAGCCTAATGTATGTAGGTACATAATTAATAGTGTAAATTAAATATGGACATGATGTTTTTCCCAATGTTTTTTATAGTTATTTATAGCATGATCAATAGGATCAACAATATAAACAATATTTCACTCTCATACCACTATTCATAGTTCTTTTCTACATTAACTATATCAACATCTCTATAGAATGATTCAGTGAAGGTTGTTGCTGCTGATGGTGGTGGTAGTGATGATGATGATGATGTGATAGTGGTGATGATGATGGTGGTGGTATTTTTGTTTTGAGTGATAATTTTTTCTTAGGTTTTCTTTCTCGTCTATGCACACATGAACAGATACACTAATTTAATATTTTTAATAATCCCATTAGTCTAATCTTTTGAAGGTTAGGAAACAGAGAGAAGATAATTAAATAGTACAGAGTTGTCTGATTGCAGAGTCAACCTTCGCAACCACTGTACTATACTCTGGGAAATAGGCTTTTTCCTTCTCTCTTCAATGTGGACTTTTTTCTTGAAATTTTTATAAGTGTCTATCAGGTTTTAGATCGGTGTACATGCATGTTAATGTCTGTATCCCTTTTCAAAATTAATAAACTCTTTAAGATTAAAAGTAAATTCAATGGCATGATTTAGATTAAGGGGCACTTAGTCGAATTTCCATAAAATTACTAAAGAAACATTTTTCTTACCATTTCTAAGATGTGTTGGCTTTTCACATACATATACCATTTCTTCTTCTTCAGAGACAGCAATATCAACTGTACTGCATTCAGATGAACTAGATTGCTTTATTTTCTAAAAAATAAAATAAAGTCCTGCCATGAAGTCATCAGTTTAATTTGCTCATTGTTTCTAAGGTTCATTTCATTTTCAGAAGTGAGAAAAAAAAAAGTAGAGAAAGATTATTATTAGGTTTAAAAGACTTTGGACCAATGCCATGATTGATATTGAAATGTACATTTATTGGGGTGAGTTGATATTTCTAAACAAATAATATAAGCTAAAATAACTTTAGATTAAAAAGACCATTTAATGAATAACACATTGTTCAGAAAATGAATAAACTATTGCCCAAAGTAATGAGAGGATTTGGGAACCAAAGTTTTACTAAGGAGATTAAATAGGGTACATATATGCTATTTCATTTAGAAGAGTAGCATCAAAGTAATCATTACTTGACACTAAAGATGAATAATCATGCATATAGTTTTTATTGTAAAATTCAGTCCAGACAGCCTTGTGTTTGTCATTAGTGGATGGGATTGATGTGAGGCTACTGTGAAGTGAAATGAGAGAAAGGCAAAAGGAGCAGCACCCAGGACAGACCTGAGAAAGTGGTACAAGACCTATGAAATTATATGCATAAGTAAACATAAAAGCAAATGAATACTTATCCTGTGAGTAGTTAATTAACCAATTAATAGGACTAAATAATTATGTAGCATACATGACAACTTCTGAAATGTGAAAACTTAGTTATTTTTACATTAAACTTTCCCATTATTTTCACACTCCAGACTTTCTAATGCTGCTGAAAGAAGTTTTCATAAATCTGCCAATATAAATTTTTCTAAGATGGATGGTAGTCCAAGTCTTCAGAGATAATGGAGAAGGGTGTTTGGCAGGAATTTTCCCTGTCTTATATTAATGATATTCATTAAACATAAATAAACTGGACAATATTGGATATGTTAAGGGGGGAAAATGTTTCTCTAACTAAAACAAAGATGACTTTGACAGGTGCTGGAGAGACCCTGAATAATTGAAATTAAAGTTTTCTTAGAAGACCAATTTGAGAAGTCATTATAGAGAGGATCTGCCAAGCTAGGAGAGTTCTGGGGGAGAAGATGGTGTTAGAGATGTTGAACCCCTGCAAGAGGCATTCCTTGCCCCTCCTCAGGATTTTTGAGCAACCTGAAATGATTCCCCAGGAGGGTCCAAAGCAAAAAGCCCATAGTGCATTATGAGATCCTGTAGGCTTGGCTGTCTATTAGATCATACTCTTATTAAGTCATTATGCTGCTTGCAAATGAAGACTATAAGACTTTTTCAGTAAGATGTATATTTTAGAAGCTCAGTGAATACCATTTGCTCTTTTAAAAAATGTAACACCCTTTTTTTTAAGCTGAGGTTTTACAAAGTTATCAACTATTCACAATCAAACTGTTGGCTTTTCTTCTTATTCTTTTAGTCTAACTTAATTACTTATTTTATATGTTGTGGAAATGAAATGAGTAGAATCTTAGAATTTGAGTAAGCAAGAAAGAATCTTTGCTGTCTTCCAATCCAATCGCATATCTTGAAGATGATAAAGCCCAGGGAAGTTGAGTGTTTCTCCAATCACACCCACTGATTTTACAAATTCAGTTCTGCAAAATGCTTTTCATCACTGTCTGTTTATTAATTTATAGAATTTCACAATTATATTAATGTTTCCTAAGTGATTATGATATATTAGGCATGGTTCTTTGTACTGTTGGACTATTTTTCTTACTTCTCTCTTGAGTCTTGTACTTGCTTAAGAAGTACAACTTTATCCTTATTTACAGATGAAGAAATTAAAGTTTAGAAGTGTAAGTAATTTAAGTAATATGATCAAGAGCATAACATCAGGAGCTAGGATTAAAAGGGTAATCTAACTCCAGAATTTCAGCACAAACTGACTTCCTTATCAACAACACCATTAAGCAACAATAAGCAATCAGGAAAACAAAACATCTTACGTCTCTACTGTCTCCATTGCCTGACTTGCTTTGAATCTCCTTGTTATCCAGATTTTCTATGTCAGATTCTCCTGAAGCGATTGGTACAGTTTCTGAGACGCTGGGGCTAGGGATAAGTGACTGGCTCTCATTGTCAGTCATTGTGTTTTTCTCTGTGCCACTGCTTTTTTCTTTTTCCTTGAGAAAATCTTGGGTGTTGCTGAGTTCAGAAAGCGTATGATCAGAAATGTTCTCTTTAACATATGTATCATTTACATGGTCCATTGTTTCCTGTGGAACATTTTGCTTTTTACACAATATTTTGTGAAGCACATAGTTTACTCCTTTCTTAATCCTTTCCATTGCAAGCTGGATATTTTTTGCTTCATTGTTCTCTTCGCTTGTTGAGTCTTTGTATGAACTAAATGAGTTCACCAGTGCCAGAAACAGGTAAAGTATCTAAATGAAAAAGTAAAGGACAGTAGAATGAATTGGACATTAGTACTCTATGTGCATATATGACTACATGATGGATGTGATTCTGTGTCATGTACAACCTGAAAAATGAGAAGTTATACTCCATTTATGTATGATGTGTCAAAGTGCATTCTACTATCACGTACAACTAATTAGAACAAATGAAAGAAAAACAAGTAATGGAGGTTAAGTACATCTCAGGTTGTGTTTCTTTTAAAACAATAATAAGAAATCCTCTAAAAAGGCTGACCTAATACTTGAAGACTGAGCATATGAACTACAGGCTATTCAGTTCTTTTTCTCCATGGCAAGTGTTGTGCTGAGTCTATGTAACCAGTACTCTAGTTTTAAACTCACAACATCCTATGCAACATGATTTGTTTCTCTTTCAGAGATGAAAAAGGCAATGCTTACAAATGTCTGATATCAAAGGTCACATGGATTAGAGTCAAGACTGTCTTATTCCAAAATTTATTTTATCAGTCAGATTGTTTTCCTCAAGTTAAGAAAATGAGTAGCTGTTCTAGGTGGGTGTCTTCACTTTGAAGATATCCACACATTGAATGAGAATTAAGTGCCCATATCAAAATCAAATAATATGAAAAAGAAAATGAAAAATTTGGTGAAGTAATTATTTTTCTGGTTAATTATCAAGAAATAAACATGCATCAAGGAGTCTAACATATTGAAATATTTTATTTTAATATTATTCTAGTTATATCTTAACAAATGTTTAATTTGCAAATATACACATATATATGGAATAATGCATAATTAGAATCAAATTGTATTGTTTTTAATTTCTTTACATATTTCCATCCTTTACTGTTTGGTTTCTGTAACCACAACCTGTATATTTCACCTGGTGACAACTATCTAAATTGCAGATAAAACACCTAGAAAAAATAGGGTCTGGTAGGAATTGAAACTTCTAAATAATGTTAAATAATTAGCAAAATCTGTAGATCTGAGGTTGAAATTTTAAAGGGTGTAGAGAAATGAAAATAAATGCCTATGAACTATTTATTTATAGGATGCTGAATAATTTCATTTATGATAGCATTGTAAGGCATGCATTATTATTGTGTTCATTCCTCCATTAAATATAGTCAGGTTTAAAAAGGCTTCATAATATGCATAAGATGCACTAGTTCACAAGTGATGCAAATAGAATTTTAACCTATGCTTGTTTGGGTTTGCACTCTGTACTTTTTCTACAACTCAACATGCCATAGCATCTTTAAAAAACCATGTTGAATTCTTGCCTTTGCATATGATTTGTAAAAGATTTCTATTTACAGCTCACTGCTAAAATTTTATTAGGAGAATAAGTCAAAATTACATTGAAAAACTGCAGAATACCCTTCTGTACTCCACATTCTAAGTGTGGAGGATAAAAAATCAACAACCTCAGCAATACTCCTCTTTCATTTTCTCCCCCCTGTATTTACTCTAGTCTTATTATCAAGGTGTCCCAGAGATGCATGACTGCTGAGAGAAATAAAGCTTAAAGGATTTATAGACAGAAGAAATAAGATTGTCAACAATTGGAAATTAGAAGTTCAAGACTTGAAGTTTCTGGTCAGTAGAAACAAGAAAAGTAGAGAGTGGAGTTCACATGTTTGCCTTAGCGTTTCTGCTTCTTTGAGTTTGGACTACATCTGCAAGTGTGTGTGTGTGTGTGTGTGTGTGTGTGAGTGATTGTTGTTGTGGTTTCTTCTCGCAACAGTTATGGACCTTCCTTTCAGAGACTGAAATCCACATTTCACTTGGGACATTGCCCTTTCTCATTATTAGTCATAGAAGTTGGGTTTGGACTGATACTGCCTCTAGCTCCAAGGGAGGGAGAGCTCTGAGTGGTTTAACATAACAAATATATTCTACCCTCTGGGCAATAAAGGTTAGTTCACATCATGTAACTCAGAGTTAGTAAAATAGGAGAAATTTGCAGTGACATCTAGGAAAGTTATTCTCTTCTCCATTAGGCTAGATATGATATGAAGATGTGAGGCTTTAGACTGCAGCGGGTGTCTTGGTAAGACACAGGACACCAGGCATCCAGGAGCATAGGAAAGGCAGAATAGAGAGGTGCAGAGCATTCCTATAATGACTCCACTTGAACTGTGTGCCATACCACCACAGAAATAAGAGCTAGTACAGGTATTTTGAATTCTGTATACTGATCTATCAACTCGGTTTTGTTTTAGCCATTTAGAATAGTGTTATACATCACTGGGAGTTAGAAGTACATTACTAGCTATAGAGGACAGAGGATATTGAAGTATTTTTCATGTTGGGTACTGTTCTAGGCTTTGTGATATAGAGAAGTGTCTTGGTCCCTTCTTTCATGGAGTTAACAGTTCATTAAGGAAATGGACAATCACATCAACAAAAAAACACAATGCCAATGTGATAAATATATAATACTAAGATTCCCAAGATGAAGTAGAAACAATAAGGAAAGGCACAGATAAAATTCAGTCTAACCTGTGATTTATTTTATTTTTTCTAGACTTTTGGAAAATGTATTTGATCTTTATGACACATGGGTAAAAAGCAAATATTGAGTCTTTTCTCCTGTGAGAATCATTTTTTAAAAGATACACTTTTTCTCAGAAGCAGAGAAAGCCACTTATTCAATTCACCCTTTAAATTATTAGAAAATTTTAAAGTGACATCTTCCTCTTTTAGTTAATGGATAATGTTTTTATAGACTACTGGTTTACAATCTTTGCTGCACTATTTAGTCAGGTGAGAATTTAAAAAAAAATTAATGACTAAGCCATGTCCATATATCAATAGCATCAGAATCTCTGGGAGTAGATCCAAGGCATCTGCTTATTATCACTAATTCCCCAGGTAACTCCAATGTGCAGGCAAGTTTGGCAGTCAATGTTATATTTAAGTGCTTCTTACAATTTAATGGGCACACAAATCACCTGGGGATAGTATTATAATGTAGATTATGCTTCCATAGGTCTAGGATGGGGTATGAATTCTGCTTTCTATGCATCTCCCACATGATGCTTATGATACTTTTAGTAACAAGGTTATAAAGTACTGCTATCCGAAAAAAATATGATGCAAGTCACATGTAATTTTAAATAAAATTATAAGTAAGTACAAAGAAAAATGGGTGAAGTTAATTTTACTAAAATGTTTTATTTAGTGAAATGTGTTTCAATAGAATCATCATTTTAAAATGCATTCAATAAAAATTAATAACATAGTTTATATTATTTTGGGGGTGAAGCTTCAAATTCAGTGTGTATTTTGCATTTCCTGCACATCTCAAATGAAACCAGTCATATTTCAACTGATAATAACCACATGAAGTTAGTGGTCACCATTTTGGACAATGCAGTTATTGAACACTGAATTCCATCAGTCCACATCATGAAAAAAACCAGTCTATATTACACCAAATTTTTCAAGGAAAATGTAAAAGCATGGAATACTTACCAGTAAGTTTCCAATTAAAATGACCATCATGTAAAAAGAAATGCACCAGGGTTGGCCTGCTACCTCCATGCAGTCCCACAAAGTTTCTATCCACTCTCCACAGAGAATTCGAAACACATTAAGGCAGGAATGAAAGAAGTCATACATGTGCCAGCGTGGGAGATGACAGTTTTCATCTATGCGGCAGACACATGCTTTGTAACTCCAACCAAACAACTTCATGCCAAACACAGCAGAAAAGAAGATGAATGTGAACAACAGCAGGATCAAGTCTTTCAGGGCCATCAGTGAATTTCCAAGAGTCAGCATCAGAATTTCAAATCTTGGCCAATATTTCCCCAACTTGAAAATACGCAACTAATAGAGCAACATAAACAAGAAGAAGAAGAAACAAACAAGAAAACCTGATCGCTATTCATTATGATGTACATTTAAAATTTTATATGCATATACTCATACACATTTATCACCTTCAAAGTAATATTCAGTATTAGGCATTATCAATATACTACTTTATTAATATACTGAATATTTTACCTACAGTTCGTAATGCATCTTAACATATTCTATAATTTTATACACTGTCTATTCATGTCCTTTTCTATCAATCTACTTGTTAATCCCCATTTCATATTATGCTCTTTTATTATTTTTTTATTTGGCAATGGACCTTTATTTTTTTTATTTATTTGTGGTGCTGAAAATTGAACCCAGTGCCTTGCATATGCTAGGCAAGCACTCTGCCACTGAGCCGCAACCCACACTATGCTCTTATAATTACTATAGATTTATGTTTTCATATCTCGTAGGATAAGTGTCCATTCCTTTTCTTTCACAAACATTGGAAATTTTTCCACATTATGCATACAGATGATACTGAAAAGCTTCTTCAGGATCCACTGAATTTTTACCCTGAAGATCGTATTCTATATTTTTATTTTTAAAATCACATATCCAAAACCAAATGCAGCACTCCAGGTTTAGTCTAAATATCCTTCTTTTTTATTAGATTTTAATTTGTATTTATACAGAATAAAATTACCTTAACATTTTTGGATATTCTATCATAGTACACTTAGAGGCATCTAAAACCCAGACAACAATTTTAACATGAGATATACCTTCCCATCTTTTCTTGTATGTAGTTAGCTTTCTGGACTCATGAGTAAGGCTTTATATTAACTGAAGTAAAATTTGAACATGTTAGATTCAGTTCATTAGCATCCCTTAAGATATTTTGATACTTTTAGCACAAGTGCATCTGCAGTCGTTTCATCTGTAAAGTTGATGACTACATCTTGTATATGTTTTTATTACCATGCTAACATTGATGATTGAGGATTTAAGGTAGAATTCTGAGGAAGTTACCCTCTAGGAAGTAATGATCTGGAGAAGCTCAACCTGCTTCATTGTTCCCTATTCCTGCTACATTAACCTCTCCCCAGAGTAGGACAGAACTACTAGGTGGGGGCTTAACATTTCCATAAATGCCATTCTAATACCATTATTCCTTTGCCAAATTGTCTGATCCTCACCACCTCCCTACCTTGTAGACCTCCTAATAATCTTCATACTAACAGTCTACTATTTTAAAATACGTTTAAGATAAATTCTGCTATCCTACATTTAGAAACATTTGCTGGATTCTAGCTTCTTAGTCCCATGCGGGCATTCCACTTCTGGGACTTCTCACTGTCTTGCCTTTTTAAACTTACCCAGGCAACCTAGCACTGGTTCCTATCACTGTGTGTCAAATCTCTGTGATCTTATCCATTTTAATGCTAGGGTCAAATAATAGTGTTGGGAACTGCTTTTTTTCCCATGAGGTCCTTTATGCATTAATTTATTCATCTAATTAATGGGAACAATTTATATTTGAATCATTTCATTTGATGTCTGAAAAAGTTGAGATAAACTTTGATTAAATAAAAATCAGGCATTGGTTCATTTGTGTACAGTGAGTCAAAATGCATTCTGCTGTCACGTGTAACTAATTAGATTTAAAAAAATACAGGCACTGGATTCTTACCATTCTGAATGATCGAAAAAGAGCCAATCCTTCAACATTTGCCAGATAAAGTTCTGCTAGACCCTGGAACACAATTATGCTATCAAAAACGTTCCAGCCAACTTGGAAATACCAATATGGTTGCATGGCAATTATTTTAAAAATCATTTCTGCTGTAAAAATTCCAACGAAAACCTAAATAAAAACAAAACACATGGGTGAGAACAATTCTAATACCTGCATCAGAAACTTCAGGCACAGATGCTTTAAGATAGTATATCCAGTATACCTTTGAATTAAAAAAGAAAACCCTCCTTTTATAGTCTCTTTTGAAAAAAAAGATACTATATCAATTGTTCATTCCCATTCTCTGCAGCTCCTCTCTCAAGACCTGGTTAGTTTTAGAGTCTATAATGAAAGACTCATGTATTTTATTTAACAATTTAATGTAAGGTACCTATATATGTAATCTCTGATTATTTCAATAAAAGTCATTGTTGGAGAAAACAAAACAATATTTGAAAGTGGAACTTCTGATTTTTGATGTTCTGATAGTGTCTTTTGAAATCTTGGGTACATGTTAAGAAATTTAATTTTTCTATCTGTAAGACAATTTTTTTTAAAGTACCTGTATAATCCAGGAAAAAACCCTAAAGTAAACCTATGGCAATTGCCTTTGAAAAACTGTACTTGCAAGGTGGGGCACGCCTGAAATTCCAGTGGCTTGGGAGGCTGAGACAAGGAGGATCACACAAGTTCAAAGCCAGCCTCAGAAATTTAGCAAGACCCTAAGCAATTCAGTGAGAACCTGCCTCAAAATAAAAAATAAAAAGGGCTGGGGATGTAGCTCAGTGGTTAATTGCCCCTGGGTTCAACCCCCAGGTTAAATAAATAAACAAAACTGTACTGGCAGAAATAACCAAATTAATGTTTTAATATTGAGTAAATGCATAATTTGAAACTGATAGTAGTCTTGTCTGTATTAGAACCAAGCAACTAGATGATGACAATAAAAGCAAAGAAATTTAAACAATATACATTTGTTTGAATGTTACCTGTTTTTAAACTCACAGAAACCTGCTCTGTATTTTGCATTGTATGTGAACAAAGAATAGGTGAATCTCAAAAATACCTTGCCAAAATGACAGGTTCCAATCTGAGACAAAGATGTGATTAAGACAGGGAGGACCAGGTACTTTTAGAGTCAGGATGCAGAATCCAGAATTCAGGTGGCACTGCCTATTACTCTGTGTATACCCTACTCTGAAGTACCAAGTGAATGAATGTATATTTGGGAAGGCAGAGGCAATTGATTAATTTAATGAATTAATTTCCACTTAATTTTACCACCAAGCATCTGGGTGGGAGTTTCTTTCTTTTCTTTTTTTTTTTTTTTCACCAGGAATTGAACTCAGGGCACTTAACCACTGAGCCACACCACCAGCCCTTTTTATTTTTATTTTTTTTATTTTGAAACAGGACCTCCCTAAGTTGCTGAGGCTGGTTTTGAACTTGTGATCCTCCTGCCTCAACCTCCCAAATTGCTGGAATTATAGGTATTTGTTACTGTGCTCAGCTACAGGAATCGCAAACTTAAATGACGGGATTTCAAACTCCAGATATAAATTTATTCAATCATAAGAAAGAAGCTGTGGTATATATACACAATGGAATACTACTCAGCCATAAAGAAGAATAATATTATGGCATTTGATGATAATTGGATGGAATTGGAGATTATCATGCTAGGTGAAATAAGGCCATACCAAAAAAACAAAGGCCAAATGTTTTCCCTGATAAGTGGATGATGATATAGAATCGGGTTGGGGGGCGGTGCAGGTGAGAGAAGAATGGAGGAACTTTAGATTACAAAGAGGGAAATGAGAGGGAGAGAGGGAGGGGATATGAAAAATGGTGGAATGAGACAGACATCATTGCCCTATGTACATGTATGATTACATGAATGGTATGAATGTACATCATGCACGACCATAGAAATTAAAATTTGTACCCCATTGTGTACAATAAAACAAAATGATGTCTGTAAATTTAAAAAAAAAGAGAATGTTTGCAAGGTGGGGAAATGGGTGTGGAGGGCAGAACATGAATATAATACATCATCTAATAATAACGTAATTATGCATGCTTCAAATACTTGAGTTATAAAATAATGGGGATAAGGAAGAATAAAGAAAAATTTGCAAATGAAAATAATGTACAATGAGGATCTTACCAAGTTGCCAATGCTGAGTAGACAGCTGTTTTCATCACTCATTGGATAGTGTTCCCAGGCCAAAAAATATATGTTTAAAATTATACATATGAGAAGGAAAAGATCAGTAAATGGGTCTGTTATAAGCCTATGGACAAACTCTTTCAATTTTAACCAACAGGGAGAACAATTCCAGATCAAGAAAATTTTAGCAAACCTATGCCAATACAATGAGCACTTCTTCCTGGATTTTTTAAATTCTGAAATGAAAGAATGCAAAAGTTAAACATTAGAATATGGTTTAAATTCTAATAGAAACAATTTTTGAATTTTGCATGGAAAGGGAATTTAGAATTAAACTTCTGATGTGGAATTATCATTCTATGAACAGAAAGGAGAGTGAATTAAATTTCTTCTATTTTATTTATTCCTGCTGAGTTAGGCAAATGAAATGAAAATTAAGCAAACTATATATGAGAAGAAAAACATAGAAGCATCTCCCAAGAAAACATATATGAAATAACATAGTTGAGAACATCAAGGTTTAAAATTTCTAGACTTCTACAATTTACAAATAACGTCTTTCAATATTGCCCAAGTAAAGAATTGCCAGTTAAATGTAAAAAACCTAGAGATGAGTCTAGAAAGGACCTTGAGATATTAATGTTATACAGTTGTACTTTGAACAATGTAGGGATTGAGGATAAAGACACCTGTGCATTCAAAAATCCTGAAGTGGAGCAAATTATATTCCATGCTGATATGATTATGTCAAAATAAACCCCAATAGTATTATAACTGTAATGCACTAATAGAAATATTAAAAAATCCAATATAACTTGACTGGCCCCAAACCTAAGTACTAATAGGCTCATGGATAGCATAAACATTCAATGAATACATAGTTTATATTTTATATGTATTATATATGCTAGAACTAGAAGAGATCTCTGTTTTCTGGGGTTTTTATTGGTGCATTATACTTGCACATAATGGTGGGACATTTTGTTATGTATTTGCACATGCAAAACATTTAATGTTATAATTTGGCCAATATCAAGAGACCACTTTTAGCTGTGATATGAGCTTCACTGGAGAGATGAACTGCTCATGTGGAGATGATAAGCATCATATGACATTTTCAGCAGGCGTTACCAACTGAGCTCAGTGCAATGGCAACAGGAGGTGGCTACAGGATTATTACCATAGTAGAATAGGTACTACAGTTAAAATTTTATGCCATTATGATTTAATGTTACATTTTGACATTGGTACATTTTCTCAACAGCAGATGGCGTCATGTAAGGTCTTTGTGCGCATATGTTTTGACAATTTTAACTTTTTATAATAGATTTGTGGATATTTTATGGTATTAAGCAATAAAATAGACCATTATATACACATTTCAGATATTCATCAAAAGCTAATTTTTTCTTCATTGTTTTCAATATTTCTAGGCTATATGAGTCACCTGTAAGATTTTAAAATTGTCACAAATCTTCCCACGAATCTACATGTGAGCTGACTCACACAGTTCAAATCTGTTAACAAGGGTCAGCTGTGCACTTCAATATCTAATTTTAGTCTCAATTTAATAGCTGAATATATTAAGATTTAGAGAAAATCCCATATATTCTTTGATAATAAGCCCCAATGTTCAAGACTCTTTTGAAGTTTGTATGTATCATTCATTCTGATATTCTCACATTTCTCTTATTTTGGTTATTGCATTTAAGATTTGGAAGCTATTGATCCAGAAATTCTGGTAGCATGATTTCTTTGAGACCTTGTAGTATCTTCCATAGCTTGACTGAGTACTTTATAATGTTACCTTCTTTATGTTCGAGGGTATCTTCTTCCAATACATCCAAAGACGTGCTAATGGAAGCTGGTGATCTTTTCTTCATTTCTATTTGTGTGGTTTTACTCTGAAAAGAAAATTAGTTTAATACTGGCTTCTCCCTTTTATGTTCCATGACTCCAACTATAAGAAGGTATCTTGCCCTTCTAAAATGATGATTTTTACCTCTAGGAGACTTTCTGGGTTTTATCATTTGCAGTTATTTATATTATTGGCAATATTAAACTAATTTAGGATTATTTAGAAAACAAATATTATAACTTGCATCCAATAAAATTTTTCACTGTGAGCAAAACTATAAAAGAGTAAATATCAGTGGATTTTAGTGGCATTACTCATGTCTGAGAAATAATCCAATATATAGTGTAGGATTACTATGAAATATCCAGTCAGCAAATATGCTAGTGAATAATGAGAATATTTCAATATGTTAAATTTTTTGTTTAAATAAGTGTTAAATTTATACCTTTGTAAATTATTTTAATAAAATAATATGATTTGATTTTGGTGATTAAATAAGCCTTAAAGAATGTCAGATAATGGAATGAATTTTAAAGCATTGCCTCTTGGGGGCTGGGGATATAGCTCAGCTGGCAGAGTGAGCTATAAGGCCCTGGGATCAATCCCCAGCACCGCAAAAAAAAAAAAAGTGGCCTGGAACAGGCATAATTGTATAAGGGTTTTAGGGTTTCATTTCCTTCTATTTCTCATGTCTCTTGAGTAATGTGTTTTGTTTTGTTTTTTAAATGATGCTCTGTTTTACTCATCTTTTTAACAGCTTGAAATAATTCTTGCATTGGAAAGATGTTCAAATGTCCTAGAAATTGTAGATACTACAATTCTTAACAAAAGAAAGGCCAAAGATATTTCTAGTGATTATGTACGAAATTATACTCATAAGACAATGAGTGGATATTACATGGTAGTGATTTCCAAGTGTTTTTACGTTTGGAGCACAAAGAATGACAATAACCGTGTATTTCTTAATGTAGTGTAAATAAGTGAAATCACCCTTGGATAGTCATGGGGGCGCTGCTGCCCTAGCACTGAGGACATTGGTTGAGGCTCACTGATAACGCACACCCAGCACTTTTGTTGGCAAATTCTTTTATGGTATATCTGAAGTGGCATGGTAACTTGCAAGGGAAAGATGATATTCAGTTCATTCAACATCAGTCAATTCTCCTTTAATTTCATAAGTGGTAGAGTTAGAAAAGATAAAAACCACTCATACTGCATGCTGAGCTTCATCAGGATAATGGTAGGCACCGTGGGTCTACAGAGCTTCATTCACTCATGTAAAAAACAACTGAAATGGTAAGCTGAAAACTCAGGTTGCAAGATTGGTTTATTTATTAAAATTACACTTTTTCAGAAAGTATATTCTAGCCGAATTACAAGGTTACACAAAATAGAAGTTAAAATGTATATAATTCCAAACTTCCATAAGATAAAGACCCACAGAAGTAAAAATTTGTTACTCAGATCTGACAGGAATTTTATATTTATTTTATTTTATGTCTTTTTTTTTCATTTCTCATTTGTATTAATTATATAGGTCATTGATTTGGCTATGCATGACTGTATTTATTCTCGGTCTGACTTGACCCTCATAACAGAGGCTAGAACTTTCTTCAACCATGCATTCATTGGCAATAATATAACAACCAACACAATTTTAACCATGTTAGCATGTGATGTAGGAAGTTAAATCATAATACTTTGTGATACAGTGCAGAATATCTCAATTAATTCCTGAATTCACAGGAATTACTTCTTACAGAGCTCTTGTTCAGATAGGAACAATGTTTGCTGGGAATCACACCAATGAGAAATAAATGATCCAGCAAAGATAACTGCTGTGTGTGAAAGAGGCTAAAAGGGAGGTCAACAAGAATGTTACTGCTGTGTAGTCTAGGCTCAATTCTTTACTAATTTAGCTTGAACTGTGAAGATATTTTAGAATATAAAAAAAATGAACCACATACAAGGTTAGTAATATATTTACCTTGACTGAGCTTCTTACAAACATTGAATGAATGCCCACACTTTGGTCACTACGAAGGATATAGCTATTTACAATGCAATACCTTTTTTTTTTTTTTTGAAATTTAAGAGTTGATTTCCTTATTACACAAAACAGAATTTATAATTTGCCTGAACTTTAAACAGTTTTATATCATGATCAGACTGGAGAAAAAGACTAGGATTTTCTTTGTTGGGGAGTCATGAATAAGGAAGAACACTGGCCTGCTTCTTGAACTTCTTGGACTTGCTCTCCTTATGCAGCCACAAGGGCCCTGCATCCTCTGAGTCATCCTGCCCCTTCCCTCTACTTAGTGAGGATGCTCTCTGTCACCTCTCAGCTCAAGTGTCAGCTCTAATAAAAACCTTTCCTGACTCAGACATCATTTATTAAAGGCTCTCAAAGCATGACGTCCTTCTGCTTTACCGTACTTGTTCCATTTTAATTAATATTTTTTAAAACAGAGGATAGTACCATGAACTGCAATGTACCCAGTATCCAACCTCAATAATTTTTCATTTATTTTCACCCTGTTTTTTTCTAAAATATTTTAAATAAAATTCAAACCTCACATAATTTTCAGAAAAATCTTTTTAAAAGATATGTATCACAGTACCATTATCACAATCAGCAGATTGGTAATTCTTTAATATTCAACGCCTAGATCATACTCAGTTTTCTTTCATTGCTCAAAAACATTCTGTTATAGTTGAATTGTTTCAATCAAAATACAAACAAGGTCCACACCCTGTATTTAGTTTGTAGATTTATTAATTATCTTGTGATTTTTATTTATTTTCTCTAATATGATATGTTTTTTAAAAGATACTGGGTGACTTCTACTATAGAGTTTTTCATATTCTTTATTAGACATACTGTGTCCTTTCTGAATAACTTAATAGATGTTTCTCTCTTCTGTCTTTTGTGAAAAAAGCCAAAGGACATCAAAAGGCTGACTAGATTTAGCTCAAATCTCAGCAAGAATATAATATACATGGGGCATTATGTTTCCTACTCATCCTATTTTTTTGTTCCAAAGATATGATTTTATGTTTGTGACAATTTTATGGTTTATCTCCCTATCAGGCCACTAGCTTCCTGAGGATAAATGCTGTATTTGTATTTATTAAAAGATTTTCATCTCTTTCTTAGTTGAGTTGGAAACAATGCTTTAAAATAATTACTTATTTGAGCTACAAGGAAATCAGTTTAGATATGAAAATATTTTTAAAAATATTTATATTACTACAGTTTTAATTAACAGAATGTGTGACAGACATCATTGCCCTGTGTACATGTATGAATGCACAGATGGTGTGATTCTACTTTGTGTACAACCAGAGAAACAATAGCTGTACTCCATTTGTGCTCAATGAATCAATAAGCAAATAAAAAAAAAAATATCGGATTCTATTCCTGAGGTTTTGCCAGTTGCAAACAGTGGGAAAATTTCACCTGCACACTGTGTAACTGGAAAAACAGTGTCTCAGCATTAGGCCTCCAGAATAAGGTAGTGAAGTGGGGAAAGATGGGTTCTCCTCTTCAGTGTTGAGAAACCTGATACCAGTGAGTGTAGGTCACCCTTAGCATGGGAACAATGAGGGTTAAACTTGAGAATTCATGAGAGTATTTCATGTATCTGTCACACAAGCTAATGATTAACTTAATTTGCTGTTACTATTATTATTGCTCATGTTGTTTTAATTATGCATACATATAGTCAAAGACTTAAGAATTTTGTATTGATAAACATTTCTCCATTGGAACAATGGTGCCCAATGGCTCTTTATAATCTTTTATTGCATGTGAATTAAAGTTGATAGTGCACAACCATAAAAATTTTAATATCAGGTTTATATTATGGTTAGTTCTACATGCTCTTCTTTAGAGACTAAAACTCAGTTTTCTCCTATGAGATTTTGGGATAATTCCTACACCTCCAAGGGTTGTCATGTGGGTAGCATGATCACTGTATGTAAATCATCTGGCATAGAGTTCGGCACCAGAGTAAACGAACAATATGTGTCACATGATAATTTACATCTGAAATGTGAATTTATGTAAAGACAGATTTTTTCTACAAAGATTAAGTGTTTTTAGTGTGGATTGTTGAGTGTGATAAGTTGGTTAAAAGCTATCTTTGATACTGACATGTTATGATAATTTTATTAATATTTCTTTATAAAAATTTTTATGTTGCTTAATATAGTCTAACCATGACAAAGTGCTTTACATGTATTTGTTTCATTTGGAATTCCTAAAAATCTATAAAGATAGATACTATAATTATATATATTTTATATATAAAAAAGTTGAAGTTTAGGAAGAATAGTAGCCTTGGCAAATATCATACATCTATTAAGTGGCTAAAATGAATTGAAATCTGTATTTATCTGATTGCAATATGACCTGCAGCTTTCCTATAATGTGTGAATATGAGGAATCTAAGCCATCTTCCTATAATTCTGGCATTAGAATTGGAATGTAATTGATCTTTAATTACATCAGTCATCTAAAGAATTCTTAGCACGTTACATTTCTAATTCTTCTCTCCCAGTGTTTTCTTATATATAAAATATAAATCTTAAGAAAATGTTTTTTAACTCTCACTTCCCAGAAAACCCTGCAAGACAAAATGTTCTAAGCCTCTTCCAGGAAAAGAAATTCTTTAAAATTGGAAGACTAATTAAAATCAGGAGGGCTTTATGTGATCCTAAGTAGCAAAGTGAAAGGAGATATTGGGAAATATTCAGTTCTTTCATAATCAGAGCTAATAGAGCATTTCATCTTGGGATAAGAGAACTATTGTTACACTCTTGGATACATTTGTGGATACCCACAAGTCCTTGAGATCCTGAAATGCCACTTCAGAACAAATTACGTATTCAGCGTATCATTCAGTCACGAATCATTCAATCATTCAACTCATTTTTTGGACACAGAAAGCTTCTGTAATCTGTTTTTCTGTGACTTTCTCATGAGTGATAATCGCCTCCTTTTCATACATGTTTTCTTCACAGAGTCCATAATTGCTTCTTGTTCAATGGTATGTACATTATGGACACAAGTATCTATCAAGTCACTGGATATGATCCCACATCCTGTCATTTAAGCTTCACCTTTGGGTACAGTGATTTTCTGGAGCTTCTACACTAATGGTGGCTTAATAAAACATTTATATCTTTGGGGGAGTTAACACTGTCCCCTTTTAGATTTAGAAGGGAACTTTGCTATTAATGACCCACACTGCCAGCCCTCCTACACATCCCATTTGGAGTCAGAGTACATGTTGGCCCTTTCCTTTTCCCTATCACTTATCAGCTTTATATGAAAGGGTTCTCCGGTATGGCCCCTCTCTATGTTTTGTCCTCTGCTTCAGTCTAGATTCTTTCCCCATCTACAGGAAAAGGGAAGAGCTGTGAGATTGCCTGAAAAATAATAGAAAGCTATTTCTGGTGGCTTTCTTCAGTCCTGTTCTTTTTAGCACACTTTCAGCACTACTCAGATTTTTAAAATTGATTTCCCACGACTTCATTAATGTTACTCCATCAGAAATTTCAGATTTACAGATTGAACATTTTTGCTATGAGGCTAGTAATCTAAAAAATATTCAAATGCAACATTAATTAAAAATTAGAGCAAAATATTTTTAGCTTTTGCTACTCATAGATTTAATTTTTCTGAGGGTAAAATTATTCCCTACATTACCAGGCAGAGTGTATTTCCTTTTGAAGGAGCTAGAAAGCCAAGAATTTTCTCTTTTTTTGTGATTTTGATACTGTGCTTTTAAGCATTCTTTCAGTGCTTCATACTTTCTAAGTTATGACAGACGCTATTGCTTTTGAGTTGAACATAGACATTTTCCAAAGTTATTCTGAGGTGTTGGGTGAACCAAGTTTAAATTTAAATTGTAGCTGTATTGGGAAAAGTCCAGGTCTAAAAACATATAATATGCACAGTTCATCAGTAGCAGCAATGTAAATTTTGAAACAAGAAAGTGCACAAATTAAATATTAAAACATGTTGGTTACTCTAACCATAGTGAATCAAGAAATTAAATTCATGTTTCAATTCCTGTTATTGAAAAAACCATTTTGTTTTTTTTTATTACATTCACACAGAGATAAGGGCATCTATCAGAAAATAATAAACTCCAGACCTTGAGACAATACCTCTACCATTGTGATTCTTAGAAGCATAAAAAAGTTATACCTCAGCTTCTTCACTTCCTTCTTGAAGTTCTTTTATAGGATGTTGAAATTTTGGTTCCCTCTCCTTAGATTTTTCAGCAGTTGCATTCTTTCCTTCTTCATAGGCCATGGCAAGTATGCCCAAGAACAAACTCACCAAATAAAAAGCAAACCAAAAGCTGACCACAACAAAAAATATCATGTAGGTCTTCCCAGAAGCATAAAGAATCTAAGAAGAAGTGGAATGCAGGAAAAAGAGGAACATGTTAATCATCTTTCTGTATTCTCTTATTTTTACATGAGCAATGAAATTGTAATATGAAAATAATTTAGTAATAAGTACAATATAATTACAAGTCAGCTTAAGTACTGCTCTCCTGAAGAAAAAAAATAATTCTTCAACTTTAGACATATATATGATATAAAATATAGCTACAAAACCAAGAGATGAATTAAATAATTTAATTAGTTTAGGATGAACAGAAATGAACAAAACAGTGTCCACGGTTAGCAATGGAGTTGTGTTTAACAGTGTAGCTGACGTTTATTGAGTACCTGCTATGTCAGTTTGTGGCAAGAGCCTGCAGACAGAGTAGTAAACTTGAATTTAGGCACCATGTACAACATTCATGGAAACAAAGAATTATGAGAAACTCTGATTTAGGAAATAGCAATCATTTTATATATATATATAAATATTTACATGTATAAATATAACATTTTATATATATTTATATTTATAAAAGTATTTATATATAAATATAGCATTTTATATATATATTTACATATATAAAAAGTATTTGTATATATATAAATATATATATACTCAAACAGTTTAGATAGTACATACTGGATATTGCTAGAAGACAAATCTGAAGAAGGATGTAGAAACTAGATCTTAAAGGGCACTATTTGTCATGCATAGGGAATTCGAACTTCATTCTATGGACATTTAGAAACCACTAAAGGAGTTTTAGAGGGAGGGTAACATGACAATTTTATTTTACAAATAAAAAGCTCCTAGTATTATGGAAAAAGCACCAACACTTGTCAAAAATATTAGGAAATAACAATAAAAATATTAATAGAGCAAAATTTGAAAAACAGTTTATATAAAGAAAATCACATCATTTGTAATATGTATTTCTTTTGTCACAAATACAATTATACTACATGTATGTGCATACTGAATTTGTGGAATTGTTTCAAAGATTAAATATGATCGCACACACAAAAGCAGACCTGGTTGAGAGCTTGACAGTCACTAATTCTGGTTCTCTTTTTTTCTGTCTTCAAATTCTTCTCCACATAAAAATGTAATGAGTTGCTTTACATTTGATCATTATTTTAGAAGGGAGGTCGTGGCCCAGTTTTAAGGGCAGACTGAATATTCTTACCTGATGATAAAGTGCTTCAGGGTAATCCTGAGTCATTAACCGAAATAGGGCAAGTAAAGCCCACCCAAAGTTGTCAAAATTTGTGTAGCCATGATCAGGATTTATGCCAGCTTTTACACACACATATCCTTCAGGACACTGACTAAAGGAGATGAAGAAAAGAAAAACTGCTTATTCTTAGGTTACTTTCAGATTATGGCCAAATCATACATATAGGACATTTACACATGAATGACAGTGGACTCCCTTGTCCACAAGAAGTAATTAGTCTTCTCTCCAAAAATGTATAGCCAAAGTAATGCATATGATTTTAGGTTGATATACATGAATATTGTTAATCAAGCTAAAATAAAAAGGCATCTCAAAAAACAGTTTTTGCAGTCTTTATTTTTTGCATCAATTCATTTTTTATAAATGATCAAAATTGTATACTTTTATCAGGTACAACATAATGTTTGGAAATATGTACACATTTTGGAATGGCTAAATCAAGCCAATTAATGTATGTATTACCTCACATACTTATTTTTTATGGTGAGCATACTTAAAATTGAATGCCTTATTAATTTTCAAGAATACAATATACTGTTAACTACAGTTTTGTTATCCAAAATCAAGTGGGAAATATCTAAATGTAAAAATGAAAGTGCAGCTGTTGGAAAATTATACGGATAAAATAAATATGAAGAGGTTGAGAGTTTAATTTTCAAATGCTCTCTCCTCAAACCCTTAGATGCTACTATTTAAGGGTGAGAAAATGTTTATCACAACAATAATTGATAAGCATAACTTGCATGTGGGGAGAATGATCAGATTAAATATTAATTTTCTTTCCTTTCAGGGAGTTCTCAAACTTTTATCAACTGAGAGAGTTGGATGTTGTGGTAGATTATTATAGTAGTGATCCAATAAGTCCTACTTCCCTCTTTCCAAGCCCTTGAGTAGTTCCTTCCCACAATATTTTGAATTAGGTCATGTCCTATGTTTTAGAATTTGTTAATGGAAAAAGTAGGGCTCTAAAAAGCACTTGTGCATTGAGGTTTACTAAATTGCAGACCCACAGAATATGAGCAAATCAGTGTTTGTTGCTATACTATGTCATTAACTCATGAGGTAGTTTGCCATGCAGTCAAGTATGATTGGTATAGGTGAAACATTTCATGACATTGTCTTCTCATCTTGAAATATATCATTGTGTTCTATATATTCATCCACAGGTACCTTCAAAATGCATTTCAGGTCTTACCTGAGTTAGGGATGTACATAAAAAAAGTTAGTTGAAGTAGGATGTTATAGACACAAGATGGTCCATGAGTTGGATTTGAAAATATCATGGAAGTCTAGCAGCAGCTAAATGAAAAGATTTGTGCTGAGTGGGTGATAAAATGTGCATCAATCTGAACTTAACTAAACTATAAAACTTACACTTCTTCCCCACAAATGCCTTTTGTCAATATCAGCCATGGATCCTAATAAAGAGTTGAGCCTGTGAAAGGATGTCAAGTCATTCCAATTATGCAAAGCAATACAGGGAGAGCCACAAGTTCAGCACTGCTGAGAAGTGCCCTGTTTCTACTTATATACTTGATCCATTTGAAATTATGGGAGTATAAGACATGAATACTGTTATCTCACTGATCAATTATTTATAATGTTTCACTAATAACAATTTTGTTAATGTAAATTTTAACCCTAAAAGACATATAAGACATAAAAAGTGAAATCACAGCACATCTTTAATATTTCTGTTCTTTAAAAACTTCAAACCAAAGAACAGATTTATATTGTCTTTCATGGTATTTCTTATCTCATAGGACAGGAGCACACTGGAAACGGAAGATCAGACTCTAGTTTTGAA
The DNA here is from genome assembly GCA_020662805.1 of Glaucomys volans. NCBI lineage: Eukaryota > Metazoa > Chordata > Mammalia > Rodentia > Sciuridae > Glaucomys > Glaucomys volans. The sequence continues at coordinate 45,136 of JAJEJO010051785.1, forward strand.
GTTCTAGCTCTTCAATCTACTAGCTTTTTGACTTTGAATAAATCATTTCTGTAAAACTGAATAAATACCACCATATTGTATGCTTTGCTATGATCAAAATTCATATGCTGAAATTCTTATCCCCAAGTTGTAGCATTAAGGGGTGGATTTTATAGTAAATGATCAGGTCAGAGCAAGGCCTCATGAATACAATTAATGTCCTACAGCAAAAAGGCACATCTACAAGCCAATAAGTGGGCCCTTGCCAGACAACAAATTTGCTGGAGCTTTGATCAGAACGTTTCAGCCTCCTGGACTGAAATTGCTGTTGTTTTTAGGTTACACAGTCTATGGTATTTTGTTATATACCTCCCAAAGGGACTAAGAGGGCTTCTTAGTCTGATTTTTGATAATAAAATGAGATAATGTAATCAACTGGGAATCAGCAATAAAAGGAATAATCACTCAATAAGTACTATTGATGGATGTTCCTGACTTGATAGAAGAAAACATTAGCACTACTCACCCAGCATCTGTTGTATTGCCACAAAGGAGAGCATATTGTTCCCCTTCCAAGTAGTAAAAGTTCTCTGTTTCTGAAAGATAAGAAAGACATGATGTTCTATGTCTGATCTTGAGTTAACAGCTACTTGGACCTCCCTAGATGATGAGCATCTCTTTACAACTGAGAAAGAAGCAACAAGTGTCCTGATCTTTTTTACCTACCATCTGATGTACATGCTGAAAGGCCTTTGAGAATGTGAAGCTTCACTGCTCTGGTAGTGATAAGCTCCAAATAGAAAGGGGAAAGTCCCATTCAAAATTGGAGTTCAGGAAAATCAATAAAACTGCTAGGTATGACCAGAGTTCTGAAGGAAAAAATCTCCAAGATTATATTGTTTGAGAACTGAGGACCTTTTCCCACAAAGTTTATTCCTGATGAGCTATGTGAGCAAGAAGTCCAGATTCCACTGTCTCTGGGTTTAATTTACGTGCTCTTCCCATCTTGAAGCTGATTCTACTACCCTGACCCTACAGTGCCATCTATTTGTCATGATGCCTCATAATTTCAACCACAATCCTTGCTAATATAAGTCATAGTCCACAAAATTTATCCAAATACATTAATCTGTCAATCAAAATGTATCAAATGTATATTGTGTATTTGTAGATAGTAGATACCAGGTCCAATGGTGGGAACATCTTGTTTAGGAGCATTGACTTTTAATTTTTGAATTCAAAGCACATAGGCCAAGCCCATAGGACAGATGGATGGATGGATGGATGGACAGATATATATGTATATGTGTGTGTGTGTGTGTGTGTGTGTATGAATTACCCCAATTCAACTAATATGACTTTAATTTGTCACCTAAAATAATCTTAGAAGAATTTTCAAGTCATAAATAGTTAAGTAACATTGATCAAGTTTTCTGAGTGGTAGTCAAAAAGCAAATGAAATTTGACGTGGTAGCACTGAATGATATAAAGTATTCTAGATGCAAGAACTATGATATGGCAATTAGGTTAAAAATGTTTTATGAATGATTTTTTCTGTAGTTCTTAACATGTCATTTGAGGAACTGGAATACATACAGTTGAATAAATTTTAAAGTGGAAATCCTTAAAAATGATATTTAAAATTATAATATTGTATTTTAACAAATATGAAAAGAATCTGGACTCTGTTTTCTTGGCCATACCCAGACAAATAGCAAAATTGTTTACGTTTAGGTAATTAGCATATTTTTGTTCCAACATCAAAGAAAGCAATGGCCAATTCAATTAGAATCTAAGATTTAAGCTTCATATCCTTGTCTTCGCTACTAGATTTAGGACGATGACATAGAAACAAGATAGTCGAACATTTCACAAACTCATATGCTAATAATTTTGTGTTACTTACATATAATCATATTATGCAAGAAATCAAAGAGTAAAACTTGCTAAGATTTGCTTTAGACTTACTAAATACAACATATAAGTAAAGTAGTTACATGAGATTTGTTAATACATTATTCATAATAGTTGAAAAATAGATTTTTATTTTTCCTAAACAATGTCAGGAAAAACTTGATAATTTTAATGTGAGAGAAAAATGCGGTAAAAAAGCATGACGTGGTGAAAATGGAATAGATTTTAAAGGCAGCTTGAGCTTGGACACAATCCCAGTTTTACTACTTAATAGTTACAATGTCCTAGAACACTCGCTTAATTTCTCTGCATTCCTATTTCATTGTTTGCAGTAAGGCAGGGGATATTACCTTTTCTCAAAATTATGATGAGTATATGAGACTAGACATGTGACTTACTTATGCATAAAAGCTAATCAATGTTTTCTATTTTATGACTAAAAAATTTTCATTACTTAGCAAATTAGAACCCAAACTACTTAAATGTGCAATAGTAACTAAAATCCAACAATAGTAAACATTCATAGTGTAGGAAAATTTTTTATTTTAAGTCATCTCAAAATTTTTAATGATTAAATGTATATTTTAAATGAACTTTATTGAACAAAGGTAATATTAGGAGGCTCATATTTTAACCTCTTTCTGATAAAATTGCATGTTAGACTTACATTATTTTAAAGAATAATATTTGAAAATTTAGGTTCCCTCGATTTAACTCATCAAAGGTATAGAATTTTTCTATCTTGATAAAATCAAAAACAAAAGCAAAACTGACCCAAATTAATACTTCATGTCATTAGAGCATTTAAATAATTTGTCCTGAAGTTGAGAATTCAAACTTCTGTGACGACTATTCTGCCTTCAAGAAGGTTTTCATTTTTGACACAGATGGCAGGTGACTCTTACCTCGAGTATAATATGGGTTTCCAGTTCGGTTGTGCAGGGTTTCATTTTCATTTTCTTGGGGCCATCGCAAGCATTTATGCTTCAAGTTGCCCATGAAGAGTCCCATTCCAATTAGAGAAAATATGCTCAGAAAAAATAGAGTTAGGATAATGGCACCAAAAAGTTTCTTCAAGCACTGGGTAAGGGTCTCTACAAGGGACTTCAGGCCTAGAAAGAGAAAGGTGTGTTTTGGTAAAAAAAGAAAAAAAAAAAAAAAAGAAAAGAAATGTTAGTAAAACACCATTGACAAATTTCTCCCAGGGCAAATGCATGATGCATTGAAATCAACAGATTAATTATCTAGATCTACAAAGTGAGTGAACATCAAACTTTGAAGCGTCTGTATTATTGCTAATTTATAACACCTGATGAAATAATTCAGACACAATATTTATTGATTGTATTTTTTGTTTGTTTTTCTTGCCTAGAAGAAAAGCTTTCTCTCCTTTGCTGCTTGTCACGCCAGCCAACTGTGATGATAAGTACCAACAAATATGTAAAGTCACAAATCAAAATGTGCCAAAGATGTTAAAACAAGAAATTGTTTGAAATAGCATTATTCTATACTATTCTTTAATTTTATGAGAATTCAACTTTGGAGCTAATGAAATAAAATTTGTAACAATAATTTTAATGATTAGTAATGAGAATAACAGAACTGTGATATAGGAAAACTTTGTGTAAGAAGTTTCCTATGTGAGAATTCAAACTCAAAGCTGGCTTTATTTAAGGACATTCATTTATTTTTTCAATTATTAAATAACATGCTAAATTCGGAAAACAAAGGAAACAAGAAGAGAAAAACAAAACTAATGTAATTATCCTTCCTAGAGGAAGCTGCTATTAACATTTTGGGGTGTAAACTAACTTTATTCCTCTCCCCTTCCTTCTAGCCTTGGCTTCCTTTGTTCTTTCCGACTCTGCTTCACCACCTGCTACCCTCGCTCTCTTCCTATTTGTCTAACTGTGTTAGAATCCTAACAGCTGCTCAGCTCAACAATGTAGGGGAGAATATAATACTCTGCAATAATGAGCAAGTTATGAATATTTCTAGGCCTCAAATTTATTATCTTTAAAATTAGAACACTATAGCTTCTCAGCCTTTTGGCTGAGATTGAGTGTAAAATGAGAACACTATTTAATTTATTATTGTAAGACTTGAAAATCTATTTTCTTCTTTTTTTTTTTTGAAACAGTCTCTTGCTCTGTTGCCCAGGCTGGTCTTAAACTTCCGGACTTCAGTGATTCTCTTGCTTCAGCCTCCCAAGTAGCTGGGACTAGAGGCGTTTGCCATCACACCTAAGGACCATTTTGATTTTTATGTATCTGCTTCAATGCTTGCTTAGGATGCCCTAGGTCCTGGGTTCCAGCCTTAGCATTGAAACAGAGGAACAAACAAACAAACAAAAAACTGTACCTACTCTAATTCTTCTACAAAAGAAAAGAAAATGACCTATTTTTCCCATGTCTCTATTTCCATCTCTGAGTTTTTGTTAATATAATTGGACCTAATTAATACATTATTATATAGCTTACCTTATACATAACATTATATGTAATTTGTCATGATGTATTGAACAGGCAACATTCAAATCTTTTCAAGAATTTAAGAGAAAAGTCAAATCATGCAAATAGGGAGTTGAGAAGGCATGAATACACTACACTTAAAGGGGAAGCAGCTCAAACTAACAGGGTGCTGCCGTTCAGGAATGTGGGTAGATCCAGTCTGAATATTCATGTGAGATAATTCAGATTTTAATGAAAATTACCAAATTTTTATAATATCAGTATCTATTTGAAAATTTTCTAAAACACAAATTGTCATTATCACTCTTTGTGATTAAATTTAGAGCATTTTATTTTCATATTTTTCTAGCAATTATGCAAACACTTGTAAAAATTCTGAACACTTGCATGAATGGGAATATTTTTCTGTTGACTTCACATGTAATAAGAGACAGGTATAGAATCCCAGTGTTGCAACCTTCTGGCTACAGTCCCCTCACAGTGAAACTGCTTGATGTTTAATATCAGGGGGCTAAGGATCACCTTCACATAGAATCTGTTTCTCTACTTTATTGCTTGTAAGGTTCTTATATTACTACTATTCTTTAATACTTTATAAAATTTCATAGTATAAGTCTATCCTCTATTTTATTTGTCTAGCATCAGATGAGCTCTTTTCATGTGTAAAATTTTCCTCCATTTAAGAAATTAAAAATTTATTTTTCACCGGGTGTGGCATACACCCAGTGGCTAGAGAAGCTGAGGCAGAAGGATCAAGAATTCAAAGTCAGCCTCAGCAAAAGTGAGGCGTTAAGCAACCCAATGAAATCCTGTCTCTAAATAAAATACAAAATAGGGCTGGAGATGTGAGTCAGTGGTCGAGTGCACCTGAGAATCCCTGGTACCAAAGGAAAAAAAAAAGAAAACAAATTATTTTTCTCATATGTTTTCAAACAATTTTCTTTTTATATTTATCCTGGCCTCTTTTTAAAGATCACCAATTATCCATAAATAAAACTTACGTTTTCTCTCCTTCATTAATCCACCTCATTTTCAGTGGTTTCTTTGATGCACTGGTAATACTACATTTTACTTTTCCTATTGCCATGAGTATTCACTGAGGGCATTATATTTTTATCACTCTTTTTTTTATCTTCAAGCTATTTGTATTTGTCTATTTTACTATCTTATTTCAATCTTCTGCCCGGAAGAGTAGGTGTTTTCTTCTATTATGAATACAAAACGGATGATTTCTTTTGCTGGTTCTTATCCTCATGAACTAATTAAAATATTTCTCTGTATTACAAAATATTTTTATGCAGTCTATATTGCTGGTATGTGCCTTGTGTATTCTCTAAAAAAAAATGCGGCAAGAAGTCCCTTCCCTCCTGTGTGTTCCCAACTCTGGTGGGCATGTTCTTGTATTAGCTTAAATTCGACTGATTTGTTTTATAATGCTTACCTCTGACACTTGGTTGAAGATGAAAGTGATGTGATTTTATGTTTTGGTAATTTTATGTTTGGGTAATTTCTAGGGAGCCTGAGCTATGGGCATTCTTACAGGGTGACTCGTTTGCCATGCCACAGACCATTTTTGCTAAGCAAATTTATTGAAATGTAAGGCAGAAACCCTAGAATTCATCTGTTTCATGTATACAATTCAGTGTTTTAGAATATTCACAGGTTATAAGTAGGCTATGGCCTTCATTCTGTTTTTCTGTTTTGCTCATCCTGGACTTTAAGTATTTATTCATTCAGAACAATCCTGCCAGGATATGCTCAGAACAGAAGTCATAGATTAGTCCTCTGTACCTCCCATTAACATGATCACTTTACATGGAGTTCCAACCCCCCTGCACTTTGTGGTACAGGAACTGCATCCTATCCGAGCACTTAGAGCAAAGAGGAATTTATCTTACTTCATTTTGTTAATTTCAACTGTTTTCTTGATACAGTAAGGAAAAGAAGGAAGCACATTAGACATCTGTCTAGACTGTTCTGCGTAGAAGTCTAAGGACACTTTTATAAGTTCATTTTTAGTATGCAAAAATAAATAATTAAAATAATATATAGTTGATGCATTCATGTTTTGTTATGGTAAGTATTGATCCTATGCCACATAAATGACAAATGTATTTTTTCCGTGCCTTTCCTGGAGTGACAAATAAAAGATTAGACAAATCATTGGTTTCCAAGTGAAAACATCGCTCAATTTAACATTTTCTCTGAGCAATAGTAATAGAATTCAAACAAATACGTAGACATACAAAAAATATGGTGAGAGAAAAGAATGCAATTCCATTTCTTACCTTGGTTTAAAGGAATAATTTTCAAAATTCTCAAAGTTCTTACAGTTTTAAGATTTAGAACGAAGTTTAGAGGTGAATACCTTGTTATAATCCTGTGGAAGTAAATTAGAGTTATTTAGAAGTCATCTTGAATTGATGCTACTTATCTTTGGCTTTTTATGCTCTTTGAAAGCTATTTAAAAAGTTTACATCCAAGCATTTTCCTCATTTAATTATTCCATTTTTCAAACTGCTTTATTATTGATTGGAAGACAAAAATTACTATAAAGCAAGATAACCAGGTAACTATTAACCTACAAACTTAAATTGCTGGAGTTCATTCCCCAAACATCAAAGGTTATATGTTTTCTCTGATCTGTGGAAGCTAATCCAAAATAAGCAGGTGGAGTGAGGGGTTAAAAAAAATAGAAAAAAGATGTGGAGTAGACAAAGGGGAATGAAGGGGAGAGAGGAGAAATGGTGTAAAGGAAGAACAGTGGAATGAATCAGACCTAACTTTCCTATGTGCATATATGAATATACAGTGGTGGATCTCACCACCTTATATGTCCACAAGACACTAATTTAAAAAAAAAATTGTGAGTAAATAGTAGAAAGATCAGTAGAGGGAAGGGAATGGGGAGAGGGAGGAGAGAAGGGAAGAGGGAAGTTCTAGGGACTGAATTAGAACAAATTATATTCTATGTTTTTATGATTATTCCAAAATGAATCCTAATGTTATATACAACAAAAAAGAACCAATATAAACAGTATACTAAAAAAATTACTGGAGTTTATAACAGTTTCACACTGGATACTTTAAATTCCATGTCAAATATTCTACATTATGTTCATAAAATTTTGTTACCTATTACTTAAAAGAGTTAAAAAGAAAAAAAAAAGCTGTTTTTTGAACAAATGAGATTCATCTTAAATATTTAAACTTCTGCCAAGGGTGGTGATGGTGGGAAAGAGGATGATGATACTGGGGACAGAGGGAGGCTGAGGGTCGTGATGGAGTGAATGGTGGTGACTGGCGAAGGTAGAATATATGCTGGTTATGAACACAGTTTCTGGGGCCAGGCTTTGTGTGGCAATCAGGCTCCACCACTTACTAGCTATGTGGCAGGAAGTTACTTCACACGCTGAAGGTTCCTTAATTGTAAAGTAGGGATTTTATTTCTTGATTCAGAGTCTTTTAATCGGGGAAAATGGGATACAATATGGAAAATGCATAGACCAGCACCTTACACATGATAAGGGGTCTCCTGTTGTTAGCTAAGTTAGCTTAGTATTAGCTGTCAGCAACAGGAACAACAAAAATAGTGGTAGTGGCAATAGAAGAAGTAAAGATAATACTTAAAATGTTATTAGCTATTATTTTTAATTGCTTACAATATGGGAGGCACTGCTTCTATTCTATTTTTTTTTTATTTTGTTTTGTACTGGGAATTGAACCCAGGGCACTTAACCACTAAGCCATATCCGAAGACCTTTTCATTTTCTCTGTTGAGACAGTGCCTCACTAAATTGCTGAGGCTGGCCTTGAACCTATGATCCTCTTGCCTCAGTATACCAAGTCACTGGGATTAAAGGCATGCACCACCACAGCTGGTCTTTGGCTTATACTCTTTATAAAGGTTTCTTTTTAATCTATTATTTTTGATTGTTTACAATATGGCAGGCAATGCTTATATTCTTTATAATGGTAAGTTTGTAATTGACCAAAACACTGTAATTAGAATATCATTTAAAATTGTTTAAATAGAAATTTGAGGGCAGTAATATCATTTCTATATCTATAGAAAAATACTAAATAGAAGCATTGAAAAAGTATACAGAAACAATTAGAATTATATATAATACTAGAGAAAACATGTGAGTTTAAAATATCTTCTTCTGATATTCAGCATATTTACTTGCCTCCAGCAATGTAGCTAAATGAAATGTTGACTCAATCAAATATGCTAGGATCTCCTGTCTTCAGAGAATTCCCTACTCACTGAAAAAAATCGCTTAAAATGTACAAATTCAATCTTTGTCAGTTTTGCTCAAGATAGAAAGCATCTCATTTCCTCCTTTCTCTCCATATTCTGGGGATTCACTCAGAGACAGTGCTTGAGAGACTCACTATGACTATGATTTATAAAATATACTTTATTTGCCAAAGTTTTGGAAGAGAAATTTTTGTAGAACTTGATTTTTAAGTGAAAAGCATTTATTTAGCAAAAGATTTAAATGGTTGCAATTGAAGAAATACTCACTCAAATAAGGTTACAGTGAAATCAAGCCAGTTCCATGGATCCCCAAGGAAAGAAAAAGATCCTGCCCAGACGCCTCTTGCAATGATTTTGACAAGTATTTCAAATGTGTAAATTCCAAGTAAAGTATTCCTGCAGAGAAATTTTCACATAAATATTGAAAGTGAGAATAGCATACTGTCAGTTCTGAAATATATATTTGTGGTAACGATCTGGTATTTGAAATTAAGTCATCAGAAAGTTGAAAACATGTCTGGTTGGCAGGCTAAAACAACAAATCAAACAACAATCAAAACTGCAAGTGCCCTTGAACTTGAGTATAGTTTTATAGGTCTCCTAGGATGGCTATGTTTTGTAGCATTAGCAGTGAAATTTGACTACCAACTTCTTTTAACTATTTCTAGCTCAGAGGTGATAATCTTTTCATTAATGGGAATGATAAAAATATCAAATTTCTCAACATTATTGGGGACTGAACAATAGTTAATAATTAAGGAGGTATACAAGATTTAACTTTATTATACACATATATACACAAAGATTTCTTTGGTGATTCAGTATTAGAGTTACCTTCCAAAGTCAACCAACTTTAAGAATTATAGTTAAAGCTCAGGGGGATAACTCTACCCTAGAAAATTCAAAGGGTCTTTCCATCATTGTGGTCTAATGCAAGTCCAACAAGTCACACAGCAGAGGAAATAGCAGAACAGGAACAATTCCTTTCTTTCTTTTTTTCTCGGTGCTGGGTATTGAACGCAGGGCCTCTGACATGCTAGGCAAGTGCTCTACCACTGAGACATGCCCCCGGCCCTAACAATTTCTTAATAAATGAAAAGGAAAAAAAGAGTTATTTGAGTTAAACAAACTAGGTGTTGGGTTACAACAGTAAAGACCCAAGACACTGAAATATATTAATCATTAAAATTAAGTTTGAAATTAAATCCTCCTTTAATTTATTATGACATAAACATTAAACTGATGTTTATGTCATAATAAGCATTGTATATATTGTTATTTATATATTTATATATTTATATATTTATATATTGTTAATCTATTGAGAAGTAGAGGTATTTAAAATCTAACTGAGAATAATCAAAGGGCAGAAAAAAATTAATGAGTTGACACATACATACGTTTGTTTTTATCTGGAGAATTCACTCATTGTGTTGCATTCATAAATACATTATGTATCATAAATATTCCATTATATATAAAATACAAATACTAAATCATGTAATTTATAGTATATAATATACTGTATAATTTGATGTTATTACATGAAAATTATAATATGTTAAAAATAAAAATATAATTGTATGATATTATATATAATAAAATGATATAACTTACTCAATTGCCGTTATCCATATTGACCAATTTTTCATAGACATAAATATGCAATCAATGAGAATGCTAATTAAAATTAACAGTCGGAAAAAGGTAAGCTACAGTTAAGGAATAGTGGATAATAAATAATATTAGAAAAATATATTCCTATAATCTAAATTTATATAAACAAAATATTTTTGTAAATGTTGAAAACATTGTTAAAGAACAATGGAGATTAGTATTTGTTGATTTCTACTATTTTGGGTACTTAGAAAATATTTTTTATATGTATTTTCAAACATGAAATAACAAGTGGAACATTGCCCACATTTCAGTATCACCTAATGTGAGATATCGATTTGAAAGAGAAAAGGTTGGCAGCAACAATCACATACAGAAGAGTTGAATTTAGTGTTAATATAGTTTAAAATGGAGTCCACAAGCCAGTAGGAAAGGATATGGATGCACCAAAACCTTGATAGTTGTTCCTCTGATGGAACTGAAAGGAGACAATGTGCACAAGATGGAAGCAGCATTGAACCTGAAGATTGTTCTCTTTTTATTTAACACCATGAAAGTCTATAAAAAGCAAAAACAAAGTAAGTGAAACGAGAATGTGGAACTACAATTTCATGAATTATGTAACATTGCCAACTATCATTACCATCTGGGAATCTAGAAGCTATACTTCTTTTTGGTATCCTTTTACAGATAAAGTCAAATGATAAGATTTTTATTGCTTTCCTTCATATTTATCTGCTTGCCTACCATTTACATTTTGTTTCATCCTGCTGCTGTATGGTCAAGAAGGTCATCAGCCTTACAGCACACCAGCAGGTCTCCACAGCATAATAGGAGGAACTATAACCTGATGGCTCATGAAGATGCACTTCAAAGTGCCAGAGGTGGACATTGCAGGATGTAATGACAATATAAAAGTTAATTTTATTAAAGAACAAATCAAACATGTTTCAATAGTAAAGAAGATTCAGTATATTAAAATACTGCATTATCATTAAAAATTATCTGTGAAATAAAATCTAATTTCTTTGATATCAATAACATAAACCTATCTAACCCCAAATTTTATATCATGGAAACCTAAGATATTGGAATATTAAAGCATTAAAATTCCACAAATGTAATGAATGATCAGAAATGTCCTAAAATTGAAATTGAATCATATACATCTATATGGGTGTGTGTTCTTGTACGTATTTGTATGTGTGTATACGTACATGCATATGTATGTATGTGGGCATATTTTTATATTTGTTTTTGTGTATGTATGTTAATTGAAATTATGAATACACACACATATACATGCACACTACTATGTCCACTGGGAATAATGTTCATTGTGTGATGTGCATAAATACTTTAGAAATAGTAAATATTTTATGTTAAATATAATTTATTATATATTCAGCTAGTCTATTATATACCATATACGAACACAGAGCTAACTACCTATTGGTCTTTATATTGTGGGTAGATAGAAAAATAAATTACTTAATACAAATGTATATTCTTCAGTGTTTTACGAATAAATGTTCCCAATAAAAAAATCAAGCTGTTCTGTAATTCTTATTTAAATGCATTTCAACATAAAATCTGTGAATGCTTTTGGTCTGTGATGATATTTTCCCCTAATGCTTTTGGTCTGTTATTGTATTTTCCCCATCTGATTTTAAATGCAAAGAGAAAAAAATCTAAAAAGAGCTGAAGAAAAGAAATCTGATTACTTAAAGCGTGCTTTCTGTGCTGTTTTCCAGAACAATTTCAAACTTCATACAAGCTATAATGTGTATGCAACCAGCTAATTTGTGTCATTGTAAAGCAATTAATACCTACAAATAATTTCCCAATTTTTAAGGGCTCAATTTTTTATTAATTTTATAATTATTTATTTCTATGCTATCCTTCAAAGAATAAACTGAATACAACTCAAGTGTTTAAATACCATGGTGTCATTGATAACAGCACTTCTTACACAAAACTATCCTTGTGGTTTTTGCCCAGGTGTTTTGTGGCAACTGGACCATGAGTAATTCTGGACCACGCACTATTTTTCAATAGCCTTTGTCTTCAATGACACTTTTGCCTACCATGCTGTATACATGACAAAGTACTCTTTTCTATGCTACATCACAGCTACTAAGGTTCCATGCCATAGCAATCTTCTTACATAGGCATACCAATAACTGAATGCTGAGATGACTGAGATGAAATTTACACTGTAAAGAGCACTCAAGATTATGCAGCTGATGCATTTTTATTTTTTAACCATGAAAGGTATTCCAGAGTTATACTAACATAAAAAAAATTAAAAAAAAAACACATAGTCTTCTCTCCAGAGACTTCAGTTCAAATTCATTTCACTCATTTTATAATATCTTTGAATATTCTACAAGAATATCAAATTGTATTTGCCCACTGTGGAGCTAGTCTTCATCTCCCCCAAACTTAATCTACTTTATAATTTCATTTTTGTCAGTGGCTCTGACCATTCCAAGGTGAAAATCCTGGCATTATTTGTCAGTCAGATCCTACTGTTCTCAGGTTTGTTCTCTCCCTGTTCTATAAAACGCTACTATAATCTGGACCTCAAATCCGGTGGTCTGGATTATTCTCCCTTTTATTTCATCTTTTTGACTTTATGCAATAATGATTTAGAAATCTGCCAGCTTCGCTTTACTTATCATACTAGTTCTTTGGTTACCACATTAAATCATGTTGACATCTTCATGATCTCATTTTATTTCCCACAACTGGCAACAGAGCCATGTTTCCAGTTACAGAATCAGGCTTTCTTTTCCACATTACAGAATCTGTCTCTGCTCTTGCCTGTTCCTAAAAGGACTTTCCTTTGTGTTATTAAAATCAAAGGTGTTCTGCAAGCTTTAACCCAATTTTACTTCCCCAGTGAGGACTTCCATCTTCACCATTCCACATAGATCTGTCTTTTCTAAACACAATTAGTTTCATGTTTAGCATTTTGTGCTTGTTCTGGGATATATTAATAGGTGCCACAAGTCTTTCTGGAGATGAGGCGTGAATATATGAATGTATAAATAAGTAAAAGTGGTTTAAAAACCCATGTGGATTGGATTCCTAACTCCTGAGAAGCTCATTGTTGGTCATTTTAAATAGTTATGTTTATTCTAAATATTTCACAATTATTTTAAAATTGATAACCATAAACAACCAATCAGCTTTGCTCCCATAAAACAAATTGTTTCCATGAAGGCACATCAGTATAAATATTAAGAAATACAGTAAACAACACAAACTACCTAACCAGTATATATCAATTCTGATAATATTTCAAATGTGCACATTCCTTAAATAAAATAACTTGGGCAGGTCTATATAATATAAAATTATCTCTTTCTCTGTTCTTCATTCTCTCTTTTTTGTCCTATCTCAATTATATCTTTTTCATGTCTGGAAATAAAATAATAAAAATATAGTCACAATAATTTCAATTAATTCTCACATTTTTTTTCACATAGTAATATGAGTCCACATCTTCCAAGGGCTCTGACACCATTCCTCGAGAAAGTTCTCCATAAATGAATGGAAGCTCTTTGCCAACTTCCAAGGCAGGGTCTGGCTTTAAATCATCTTCTTCATGTTCCTCGTTGTGTTTTTTAGCAATATGCTGTTTTATAAGTTCAAGAGACTCTTCAGTGAAGGGGACAAGGCCCTTTGGTTCTGGAGAATCCAACATTTCCAATTTTGTACCTGTAAGAAAATAGTTTTCTTTAGGTCCATAAAAAAATGGATATATTGAGAAAACTTAATTTATAAAACTTACAATATTTTTAGAATAGAGAAGAGTGAATGGAATACATACATTTATCAAGCACATTGCTAAATTCTATAGAAATCTGAATTGTTATAACAGTGTTTTTGAACTTAATATTAGACTTAATTTGTAATTTCACAGGTGACTAGGTTGGCTTTATTTACTCATCACTTGAATGTTCTTTATTTTACTGAGATCTGCTTTTCAACTTCTGCATGCTAATAAAAGTGTTAGAAGGTGGCTAGAGATCTTTTTTTTCCTGGTCAAATCTAATTATTTCACATCAGCTGCATATAACAATTGAATAACTTTTCTTCCCTAAACTTAATCTTCGTTTCTGGGTCATACTCTTCTATATTTCTTTTTATATTTCTGATTATTTCCCTTTTATTGATTTTAGCATGAGTCAAATATTAATAAACTTTTAACTCTGATACCTTTGAAGTTCCTGCCTTTCTCCTCTGTTATATCCATTATTTTAATGAAAACAGCAAAAGTGCTAATTACTCTGTCAATATGGTATTAATCAAGTACATTTTTCTAAACACTTTCTTTCTCCTGATGTTTATATGGTAATTTCACCAAAGACAGCAATTTAACAGGCAAATGAAAAGTCATTGTCTTTCCTCATGACTATAATCACTCTTTAACCTCTGAGCCATTGTAAAACACACACACACACATGCACGCACACACACCTTTAGTACCTTGAAAATTATTAACATTTTCACTCTCTAATCAACCTCTCTAACAAAAATAATTATTTTACTAACTTGATCTAGTTCAATTCTTGTCAAAATTTGCTCTTCAATTGATCTTACTCAATGCCAACTAACTGGCTTTCCTCTGTTTATTTGCCTAATTATTTCTGTAATTTTACCATTGCTATTAAGAATAAGGAATTTTGTACTTAATGTTGTGTCATTTCATATCTCTATACTTTGTCTCTCACACGAGCTGAATTCAGCACTAGCTCAATTTCTTTTATAAGATTTTTCTACAACAGAAATTACACTCATACAAAAGCACATGTGTCTGCTTCAGCATTTTCCACCCTTGTGAAAAACTGAATTAATACTTTAACACATTGCTTGTCTATTGGTCAGAAGAAAAAGGAGGGTTAATATTAATGGAATATCATTTATTGTAAAAATTAGACATCTTCTACCATCTAAGTTCCCTCTGTGTACCTATAACCTATGTGTCAAAAATATATATATACGTATATATATACATATATATATATAAATTTACTCTAATTGGCCCACCCCAGTGTATAGATTCATTTCCTCTTAAAATAATCATCTGGGCTGGGGTGGTAGCTCAGTAGCAGAGTGCTTGCCTAGCACATGTGAGACAATCCTCAGCACCACATAAGAATAAAATAAAGGTATTGTATCAACCTACAGGTAATAAGAACAAATTTTTAAAAACATCATCTGTGACCAGAAAGAGGGACAACTTCACATTGGAAATGATTGCTTATTCCCAAGTCCTCAAGGTATGTTTCAGGTTTCAGGTATTGGTGTGGAACAAGTTTAAACAGGGGAATATGAACTAGGAAGATCAACATGTCTACTTGGAGCTTCTTTCCCAGACTAATGATAGAAAAACTCACTCATGCTCACCTTAAAATTTGCTTATTTTCCAAATGTCGTTGTTCAATATCATGCACCAAACTGACAATTATTGAAAGTTGGCTAAGAATTATTCACATCCATAACATACAGATAAATTTGAACATGCACGCAATAACACTGTTGAAACTTTTTACTACTGCTTCAAGCTCATTGTTCCTTACTCATCTATTTAGGTCTTTTATATCTTCTCAGTTCACTTTCAGTAATTTATGTGTCCAGAAATTTATCTATTTCTAGATTTTTTACTTTATCATCAAGTAATTTTTCAAAATATTCCCTAATGATTCTATGAATGTCAGTGGCATATGTTGTGTTATTCCTTTTTCCATCTCCTATTATATATGTAGGTTTTATCTCTCCTTTGGAAAGTTTAGCTGAGGGCTCGTTAATTTAGTTTTCTTTCCCAAAACCAACTCTATGTTTCATGTATTATTTGTATTATTTTTTCAAAATTCTATTTCATTTATTTCAGTTCTGATCTTTATTATTTCTTTCTTTCTGCTGATTTTGAGTTTAGTTTGCTCTTGCATTTCTAAGAAATTAAAATGCATCATTAGGTTATTTATTTGAGATTTCTCTATTTATTAATATAGGCAATCATAGCTATACGCTTCCCTCTAAATACTGCTTTTGGTGTTCCATACTGCTCTGGTATGTTGTGTTTGCCTTTTGACTGATTACAGGAATTTAAAAAATTTCCCCTGAATTCTCCAATGACTCCCTCTCTGATCATTGAAAAGTGTGTTTTTTGATATCTAGGTATTTGTATTATTTCTGTAGTTTCCCTTGAAATAACATTTTTGGTTTTATTCCATTATGATCTGATAAGATGCAGGAAATTTTTAAAATTTTTTGAATTTGTTGATATTTGCTTTATGATATAAATATGACCAATTTTGGAAAAGCGTTCTATGTGATGATGAAAAGAATGTATATTCTGTAGCTATTCAGTGGACTATTCTGTAGATGTATGTTAAGTCCATTTGATATGTAATGTAATTTAACAGTGAAATTTTGTTGCTGATTTTTTTTGTCTGGATGATCAATCTATTGGTGACAGTGGGGTATTGGAATCATACTATTATTATATGGAGTCTATCTCTCCCTTTTTTGTCCGGTAGTATTTGTTTTCTAAAATTGGTTTCTTCAACATTTAGTGCATCTATAACTGTTACGTCTCCTTGATGAATTCTTTTCTTTATCAATATGCAGTGATACTCTTTGTTTCTTCTGATTTGGGCTTAAAGCCTATTTTTTCCAGATGCGATTACTCCTTTTTGCTCTCTGCTTCTGTTTCTTGGAACACCACTTTCCCTCTTTTCACTTTGGTTTGTGTATGTGTTTGCTGGTGAGGTGAGTTTCTTGAATGCAACGTATTCTTAGATCATGTTTTTAAATCCATCTACCAGTCTGCATTTTTAATTAGATTATCAAGTCCACTTGAATCCAGTATTATTGTTGAAAGGTATATACTTGTTTCTGTCATTTTGTTGTTTTATTTTCTGGTTGTTTTAAATATTCTGCTTATTTTTTTTCTTTATTACTCATCTTAGAAGTCTGGTGTTTTTTTGTATTAATAATGCTTTATTCTTCCCTAATTTTCACTTACTTATCTACCATTCTAGATAAGATTTGTTCTTTCCCATGCTCTCATGATGGTTTTTATCCTCCCTATTATTCTGGATGTAGGATTCTCTTAAGTATCTACTATAATGACCATTTAGTGGTAATGAATTCCCTTAGTTTTTGATTCTCATGGAAGATCTTTATTCTCCTTCAATTCTGAAGCGTTGTGAACTTTGCTAGTACTAGTAATCCAGGTTGGCAGTTAATCTCTTTTAGGACTTGAAATTCATTATTCACTCTTCTGGCTTTAGAGATTCTGCTGAGAAGTCTGCTGTCATAATGATAGGTTTTCCTTTTTTCCCTATTTTATTTATTTATTTAGCAGTAATAAATAATTAGAGCTCCCAGAGGTACCTTACCAATAAGCTACATCCTCAACCCTTTATATATTTTATTTTTAGATAGGATCTCCCTTAAGTTGCTCAGGCTGGTCTTGAACTTCTGATCCTCCTGCTCAGTCCCCAAATTGTTGGGATTATAGGTGTGTGCCACTGCAGGCAGTGATTTCGCCTTGAAGTGGGACTCAGCACTTCACTTCTATAGATTATTTTTTTTCTGTGTGGAACACTGTGTTATGGTTTGGATGTGAGGTGTCCCCTAAAAGCTCACCTGTGAGACAATGCAAGAAGGTTTGGAGGAGAAATGATTGGGTTAAGAGACCCTTAATCCAATCACTGAATTAATCCTCTGATAGGGATTAACTGAGTGGTAACTGAAGTGGTGGGATGTGGCTGGAGGAGTTGGGAATTGGGGTGTGGCTTCGGGTATGTTTCTATGTGGCAAGTAGAGTCTCTCTCTCTGCTTCCTGATCACCACGTGAACTGCTCCCCTCTGCCATACTCTTCCCACCATCGTGTTCAGCCTCACCTTGAGTCCCAAGGAATGGAGTCAACCGTCTATAGACAAAGACCTCTAAAATTGTGAACCCTCAAATAAACTTTTCTTCCCTCAAATTGTTCTTGCTGGGTCTTTTTAGTCACAGTCACAAAAGAGCTGACTGAAACACCCCAATCTCACACATGTTAAGCAAATGCTCTATTACTGAGCTATCCACCACCAGCTTCACTTCTCTTTCTCTATTCTTTCTTTGCTCTGTACTTCTGGCAGTTTGACTATAATATATAGTTGTGGAGAAGTTCTCTTAGTGCCATGTCTATGTGGAGTCCTAAATGCCTCTTGCATCTGGATGTCTATCTTTCCCAATTTGGGAAATTTTCTAATATGGACTAAGTTTTCTGTGTCTTCAGCCTGTAGCTCTTCTCTCTTTCCTATTCCTATCATGTGCATGTCTGGTATTTTCATGGTGTCCCAGAGATCTTATATGTTCTGTTCATTCTTTCTTATTTTTCTTTATTAATGTATGAATGTGATAATTCTTCAACCTTGTCCCCAAGTCCTGATATTTTTTCTTCCACTTGATCTAGTCTACTGGTGAGGCTTTCAATGAAGTTTTAAAATTGACTTATTGAGCTTTTTATTTCCACAATTACTGTTTAGTTGTTTTTCAAAATATGTATCTCTTTATGGAATTCCTGTTCACATCCCAAATTGTCATCCTTAAGTCATTCAGCTATTTAATGTATCCTCTTGAAAGTCACTGAACTTATAAAAAATTGGTCTTTTGAATTCTTTGTCATTTCATTGACTTTGGTGTGTTTGGAATCAGTTACTAGAAAGCCTTGAACTTTACAGATGCCATGTTGCCTTGTGTTTTCATACTTCTTGAGCATCTTTGTTGATATTTACTCATTTATTGGGATGGATGTCTCTTCCATTTTAAATGAGAGCTTTCTTTGTAAGCAGCCTTCTTTTAATGATTTGCTCTGGAATATCAATTTGCTGTGTAGTACTGACTTTAATTCCAATTGGACTTCATAGCAGAGTTTCCCTGCTTCTTCTTTGGCTTTATTAGTGAATGTTGATGCTATGCATACTGCATTGCAGCCTGAGGGACTCACTTTCTCTGTAGGTCTTGCACAAGTGTAGTCCCTCTGATAGTCCAGGCAGGTGTGTATGGACAGAATAATATGTGGGTACACCCTATGAAGTTATTTCTTCAGTCTTGTCAGAAATGTGAAGTCTGCTAGGGTGTGAGAGCCACCTATGCTGAGGGTGCTCAGAGATGTGGTATCCACAACCATTGTGTTATTTCTCTCTGCTGTTATTGAGGGTGAATGTCAGGATTTCATGACCCTCAGCCATGCCACTTTGGCACTATATAAATGACTGGGGTTTTTATTTCCCGTATTCTTTTTTTTTTTTTTTTTTGGTACCAGAGATTGAACTCAGGGGAACTCAACCACTGATCCACATCCCCAGCCCTATTTGGTATTTAATTTAGAGACAGGATCTTCTGAGTTGCTTAGCGCCTTGCTTTTGCTGAGGCTGGCTTGAAACTCACTATTCTCCTGTCTCAGCCTCCTGAAAGGCTGGGATTACAGGCCTGCACCACAGTGCCTGGCCTATTTCCTCTATTCTTTAAGGTGGAGTAACCACCAAGGTTTGATCAGGGCTAGGTCATTGCTAGAGCATGGAACAGTTTTTCTAAGCTGGGTTGGGAGTGTAGCTCAGCAGCACAGCACCCACTCCATGTGCTAAGGTGCTGGGTTGGATACCCAGGAGGACTGTGTTGAAAGAAGAAAACAAAAAATAATAAAAACAACAAAAAACAGAGAAAGGAGTAAAATCCTAATAAAACAACCACAAGAGAAAAAAGAAGGGGAAATAATATAGAATAAATTAAAAAGTTAAAAAATAGTAAAAAGTAAAATTAATTTTAAAAGGGAGTAAAAAAGGAAAAAAAGAAAAAAAGATTGAGTAGAATAAGGAGAAGAAAAAATACATATGTATGTGAGGATGTGTAAATATTTAAATCATATGCACATGTGTATATGAAAGATATATACCTTAAATAAAATACAAATTTTATATTATATAGAAATATAAAATATGTGTTAGTAAAGTAAAAATTAATTTAAAAAGGGAGTATAAAGGAAAAATTAAATATAAGGAGAAGAAAAAGAAAAATACATATGTACGTATGTATATATGTATGAGTGTACATACATATATAAACACACATACATGCATATATAAATATACACAAACAAAAAAATAGGTAATAACAAAAGAAGTATTAATGGGAAATAAAAAAGGCCTCTCCAGCATGCTGGATTATACAGGCAAGGCTGGTTGTTTGCAACCTGTGCTTTTCAGAGTTTCTTTCCATGTCTTCTTTGGCTTTCACCCCTTCAAGACAGCAAAGTCTGGGGGTTACTCACCATTCTTTCCTTTGTGGTGCTTGCCGGGCAACAGGCTGAAGTGATCTGTTGCTAGAGTCAGCTGGAATAACTGAGTTGACCTGCATGCCAGAATGAACTAGGATGGAACTCAGAGGTCTCAAGGAGATTTAGTCTGGATTTATTTGGGCTGTGCACTCCAAGAGTGCTGCAGATGCTGATATTGCAGAGTGCCACTAAGTAAGTACAGAGTGCAGAACTCATCTGGTACAAGTATCCTCTGCACTGTGCACTACCAAGGCAGGGCTGATGTTGGACTTTTTGGTGTGTCAAGAACTCTAACACCTTTTATGCTGAACACACTGAGGGCAGGTTGAGGTTATGGAGTTACAACTCTCTGTGCTAGGGGTTGCCAGCTGTCCCCATGCAATCTACTGCCCATGACTGCTGTTCTGAGACCTAGCTCCCATGCAAAATCACATGTTGACTGTTAGTTCCCCTAGACTCCTGCAGCTGGCTTTGTGAACTGTCAGTTTTAAGGTGGAAACATCCTCAGTTCCCTTCTTAGATGTTGCAGTCCAGTTTGCCAGTGCATGTAGTTCTTAACAGGTTTGCATCAGAGGCTTTCCCCAGGGCCAAACTGACTCTGGAGGCAGCTGCCTCCATTAAGTCAGTGTTGTATTACCTTCATGAGGAACCAGAAACTGGAAAATGGAAGGACCTATGACTGTTAGAACAGTAAGTCAAACAGGGTCTTCTCAAGAAAGTTCCCTGAGAATACACTGCTAAGTGTAGAAAACTTCTTTAGAGCAGACTGACATGCTGATCCCAGGTCTACTGCCTGTTTAAATTGCATCTCTATAAATAGTTGATTGATTCCTCTTCTAGTGGTGCTTTTTGGGGCTTTCCCTCTTCCACCTCTGTCCCCATCCTCTGCCACACTGCCTTCTGATGCTGGGGCATCATTTCACCTTCTGTTCCATTATCCAAAGGCCTTGGGTCTCTCCAAGTCTCTGTCACTATTTGAACCTCAGTGTTCACAGTCACCACCTCTACGTGCAGCTGCTCTCCAGAAGCTTTGATTCTATCCCCCAGGAAGCAGGTGTGTGCTGGGTGCCTCTGATACACCATCTTCACAGATTCCTGCTGATGGAATTTTTTCTTTTTACAGAAACCAATACTATTTGTGCTTTATGCAACCCATACAGGCCTTGATTATTTAATAATGAAAACAAAATTAAATGTTTAGTAAATTAATTCTAAAAATGTCTCACAATATGAAAAATATGTGCTACATAAATACTATAATAAGATAGGCTTATAAGGGGCTTTATCCAAAGCCCCTTTGACCAACAGATATGACATACCAAAGCCTCTGGTTTTCTATACGACTCATCAGACATATCAATATTTTAGGTTGTGGTGGAGAAATTAATCAGTGGAATCAAATAAAACCATGACATCATGAACTTTGAAATTAGGTAGACCTACATTCAAATCTGAAACTAGTACTAAAATTCTGAGAGACCTCAGTCAAATATATTTACGTAATATATTTGAACCTGTTCTTTTCAGTCATAAATTGAGTTAAATAAGGATAATTATTTTAAGTGGGTGTAACCGCCACCCAGCGATTGGCACAGAATAGGTGGGGAATACATGTGAATTTTAATTGTGATAAAATTTGATATCTTAGAATGGTGGACCAGACCTAATGAAATAATATATGAAGGTTGTACATATAAGGCTTGAAAATTTGACCTAAATAAATCAATCTGTAAAATTACAGTAGAGAAAAGATGTGCTTTTGTGGAAGAGAAAACTATCAAGGAATCTTACTTGACAGTAATGAGAATACAAATCAATGCCAATTTGTGTCTGCCAAGGAAACTAATACAACCTTGTCTGTATTGATGAAAGATAAAGAGATGGTCCCTTTCTGCTCTCTTCTCAGTTTGTGGGCGTATACAAAAACTCAGGGGTTTTTTCATATTATTTTTTATTTGTTCTTTTTAGATATAAATGACATTAGAGTGTATTTTGACATATTATACATACATGAGGTATAACTTCCCATACTTGTGGTTATATGTGATATGGAATTACACTTGTCATGTATTCATAGATGAATTCGGGAAAGTTATGTTCGATTCATTCTACTGTCTTTCCTAGTTGAAGTATTTTTAAGCAAGGCCAGAATGTTGGCTAAAGTAAAATGACTCCATATAATAACCAATTAAAAGAAAGAAGGATGTATATAATAGTTGAGGCAGAAAAATTGTAAATGCACCTTTATTGTTTCCAAGTACGAATGATATGGAAGAAAAAATAGACATACATCTTATTCAGAAAGAATGAACTAGAATCAGTGAGCTGAACCCAGAACAGATTTGGTTCAAGACAATGAAGAATTTTCTTAATAGCTGTCAAAAATAGAATGACTTAATTTGGGTGGCAGACCTTTCTCTTAACTGGCACTGGGAAGCATGGACTTGACAGGTGGGTGGGATGATTGCAATGGAACCAAATATTTATTGGTAATATCAATACCATGTAATTTTGGAACCTTCTAATGTTAAGATATTTGGATTGAACGTGTTGCACAGTATCAAGTGATCTAAAATTTTGGACTAAAATATTAACTAAACTAAACATATGTAGCATTGAATTAAGAAAAGATGCTGCCATTAATGGAAAAAAAATCTATGTATCTTTCATTGGAACCTCAAGATTCAATTTGCTAGCCTGCCTTTCTATTGCATTGCCCATGTATAATCTCTTTTCTTTTTCTGTTATCACTCCACAGTAAAATAGTCTGACTCCTCATTTTGCTACCAACTAACTGTGAGACTTCAATACCATCTTCCAAGTCTTACTTTCCTCCTATGTAAAATTTGGAAGCCCTTATATATCTCACAATGCTGTAAAGGTTAAATCAGGCAACACAGAAATCCTGGGACCAAATTACTGGCTTCATCAGTATGAATTCTCCTAACCCACTTATCCCAGATAACTCTTAGTGATAATTCTGATGTTAAATGGTATTAGTTGTATTGTTGACTAGAAGAAGGAATGGCTAGAAGACCTTGTCTTCTATGCCATTGCAAAGCAATGCAAGCATTTGTCAAATGAAACCGGCATGCATCTGACTTCTAGATGGTTGTGAAAGCAGACTATAAATTATTAATCATTAAATCATAATTCAGTAAAAGCATTTCTGTGGGGTATTTATATAATATGGTCCAGGCACTATGCTTTCCAGTGAGCTATCTTAATACAGCATAGCCTGAAAAACGTAGAAAGATTAATAGTTAATCTGTCCATTAGACTGCCTTTCTAAAAAATTGAATAGCTAAAGTAAGTTTTTGGCAATAAATGCATCACACTCAATTCAGGGTAGGACTCTAACAAGTTCTAGAAATGATTTCTCTTCAGTATCAGTTAAAAGTTGAACCTGCAAAATATGAATTATCAAAAAAAATATTTTCCCCAAATTTCAGATTCAAGTATGAGCCCATATTCATCATGATATTTTGGCAATTGTCATTATTACCACTCTTACTGAATGATAACCATTTTTGAGGTACCAGACTACATTTCAAATTATATCATTCTCATGATTACCATTTCACAGATGTGGAGACAGAACTGGATCAGTTTCATGACTTCTCCATCATTGTGTAGCTGCTTAGGTTGTGGAGATGAATGCTAATCCAGTTGCATTAAAATCTAAGTTTGGATACATTTAAATTATACCACAAAAAATGCATACAAACTGTCAATTCTTAGGGCAAGTCTAAACAATTGATACTTCATTTCCTTTAGAAATGTCCACTAGGCCACCAATATTTATCACTAAGTAGTTGTCAGGTTACTGTCAGGTAACTTTAAGCAAATGTTACTAACTTCAAATATCTTCCATTTTGCAAAACTGAAATAAGATTAGTCAATATTCAATGGGACAAGGTACTGCCTAACCTGGTAATCCTCTATATTATTATTATTACTATTATTATTATTATTATTATTATTATTATTATTATTATTATTTCAATGAGGATCACACCCAGGACCTTACACAAGCTAGTCAATTACTCTACCCCTGAGTTACGTCTGCATCCTCTAACCCACGGAATAGATTTAGGAATTTGTTACTTCATAGATCATGGTAGGAGATCTCCTGCAACAGAAGTGAAAAAGTAAGCCAGATAATACAGAAAATAATTTTTGTATCCTCTCATGAATTTTAGATTCACATTTCTTCAGCCAAGTCAATCAAATTCACACAAGATTTTGAATTTGGATCTAAAGATATAAAGAGGGACAGTAGACAATCCATTTTTGCAACACAAACAAAAGTTGCCGTAGCAACTTTTGGCAACTTCAGGAACAATTGTAGCAATGGAACCAGTGGCAGTGCCCAAGTGTTGCGTGTTTGGTGGTTTGAGGGTGAGGTATTATTAATGTCCACAGGACCAGTTTTGCCATTTGATAATGACTGTGGTCTTGGCTATGACTTAGTCTTCTCCTCTCCTTTTTTTTTTGGGGAGTGAATCCAGGGGTGCTCAACCACTGAGCCACATCCCCAGCCCTGTTTAGTATTTTATTTAGAGACAGGGTCTCACTGAGTTGCTTAAGGCATCACTAAATTGCTTAGGCTGGCTTTGAACTTGCAATCCTCCTGCCTCAGCTGAAGCTGGAGCTGCTGGGATTAGAGGCCTGTGCCACCACCTCTGGCCTGACTTAATCCTCTCTTCAACTTAATTCTCTCTTAGATTTATGACTATTCAAAGTTGGCTTTTAATCTATCATTTAGTTTTCTTTCCCCATGCTGATTTTGTTACTGTCATTAAGCATAACTTGAAGTACTAGTATATATAATATAGAATCTACAAAAACATGAAAGAGTTTGTCTCAAATTAGAGTGGAAAACAAAGGTTATTTAATAACTGATACAAGGGTTAAAATGCTGTCCCCAACCCAAGTATTTTATAGTTAGGATGGGCATTCTCTTTCTGTCAGTTATTTCTAAACAATATTAGTCACTACCAGTGACATTCTTTCTCTTCTTTACTTCAATTTCCATAAAGGATTTGGACCATGATGTAAAATACAAATGGGTTTGTTTTTACTTTTCTTTTATGGCATTTTGAAGTTTGAGCATTCTCTGCCTTCTGGTTATGCTGACTGTGAAGGTTTTTTTCCTTCTTTTTGCAGTTTTATTTGCTTTATCTTTTGTACTCCTTTATTTATAGGAGGATTCAGAATTGGGTAATCCCTATTAACCCTGGCTCCATATACTTTTTGTATCCAAGTAAATACTAGATGACTCTATTGCCCAAATGAAAAACAAAATTTAAATTATAAAACAACCAATAAAACTTCTAAAAGAAAGTATAAGTAAATTTATGTATAATAATTTGAAATGGAAGTATTAATTGAATAAGAAAAGTGCTGGTGAGGCCAGGAGGAGATATTCTAGTAAGCATTTGTAGTAAATTGGTATAACAGTACTAGATGAACATCTGGCACTCACTCTTTACATTGAAATGTGTATACTTTTCCCTAAATAAGTTGAGTAATAGATACTTACCCCTTAGGTACACATGTCAAACAATTTATATGGACAAGATTTTTCATAGTAGTGTACTTCGAATAAGAAGAAAAGCAGTCAACATGTATTTCAAGTGTAGTCACTAAAAAATTTTATGGTATATCCTTATTAATTATTACTACTAATTTTCATGTATCTGTAGCCACATCAATTTTTAAAGTGTATGCAAATAGAAGTATTTAAAAATAGAAACAAGTCTTAACTAGGAAATTATGTGTTCCCTAATATCCTTATAATTTTTAAAGAACCTAATAGAAAATTCCTAACTCTATCTATCTATCTATCTATCTATCTATCTATCTATCTATCTAATGGTGATAGTCTATAATATCTGACTTATATGACTGACTGCCATTAATACAGGGAATGTGAATTATTGGAGAAATACTCATTCAATAATTTAAAAATATCTTAGTATGAAAGTATTAAAATATCCTAGTTGTTATCCTATAGTTTGGCAAAATGTTACCATTGGGGGAAAATGGGTAAAGGAAAAGGGATCTCTCCTTATCATATATTACAACTGCATGCATTATTAAAATTGTTTTAGTAAGTGTCAATAATTATAAAAATGCATGATTTGAGGGATGCACAGATGGAGAGAGATGTGATAAAGTACCTCAAAGATGGTAATTGAAAATATTAGTAATTGATTGCACAGTCCTATCAAAATTTGAAATATCTCATGATAAATATTTGGGAAAAAAGTTTAATTCTGTAGCTAGATTGTCTAGATTTAAATGTGGTACTTTTTATGACCTTAGACAAAGTTCTTAACCTCTCTATGCCTCAGTTTCCTCAACTATAAAATGGAATAATAAGAACAACTACCTCTTAAAGTAATATAATCATTAATACAGCCAGGCACGGTGGTGTACACCAGTAATACCAGCAGCTTGGGAGGCTGAGGCAAAAGGATTAGAAGTTCACAGCAAGCATCAGCAACTGAGTAAGGCCCTAAGCAATTTAGCAAGACCCTGTCTCAATACAAAAAAATAACGAAGGGTTGGAGATGTGGCTCAGTGGTTAAGCAATCCTGGGTTCAATCCCCAGTATAAATACATACATACATACATATATACTACATACATACGTACATACATACATACATAAATAAATAAGCACCTAGAAAAATGCCTAAATATAACCTCAGTAAATAATAGTTATTATTGTATTTAATACTTTATTGCACTATATTTAGATGCTTAACCATGTTTAAATTGAAATAATTGTGTAACTTATTGAAATTTACACAAATATGAAGAATATAATTTAATTTCTTACTCATAGCTCAAAGTAATAACAAGAATCAGTCATATATTTATATAAGACTGTGACTTTCCTAAATAGGTTTTAAAATTTCAAGGTCTTTTTTTTTACATTTTATTCTGCTTTATTTGTTTCTCTCTTATCATTGGACTTTTAGATTTTATTCTTATTACTTTCAAGTTTCTTGCTTCTATTTCTACTTCTAATAATTGTCTACATAACAATTGTCATATACCCATGTTCAACACTAATAGGCTGTGAGTGGCAAAACAAGAAGGTCAATGAAAAAATCTACCATGCTATAAAAGTCTTCACTGTGTAGAAGCCTCCTCCCTCCTATCCTCTGCCCTACTCAATGTGTCATTTTCTCTTGTCCTGAGACCCAGCTTGAACAATTGAGATTGGTGGATGATGATTCCTGAGAATTAAAAGTATAGCATACTTCTCTGTAGATTCCCAGCTTCCAGTCAGGTTCAGAAGGATCTGGTGATTTTTTTTTTTTTTTTTTGGATTGTTAAGTATAATACAAACCATGTCACAATTTTACTTAATGACTTCAAGACTCCAAGTGAAGAACTATTTCTATGTGGGAAGACCAAAAGGTAGCCATCTGGACAGATCTGACATCTGGTAGGAAATTGTTATGTAATTCTGTGCAAACACAAGCTCTAACCACAGAACTTGCCCCCTCTGTGGCATAACTGGTTGATATTCTTCTTGTATCTGCATCTCTTTAGCATGCTATCACTTTATTACAACTTTTTATTGCCCCTGAGATCATTTTCTCTTTTCCATTTTAAATGATTTTTGTTTTATGCTTCTTATCTTTGGACTCTCTGGAATTGTGTTGTCTCCAGAGTGTAAATTTTGACCAAGGTTCCTAAATATATCTACCTGATGTAGGATTAACCTACTCTGTGTCCCAGTTCTGTGATTTTGCTGGTTCCAGATTTCCAGATGGCTTAACTCTATCTCCTTACTTTCCTTGTTCTAATTCCTCTCAGACACCTTGGAAAACACTGGAATAAGCTTTCTTTTGAAAAAGGTTGTAAACAAGTAAGTCTCTCTATAATATAATCACACTATTTTTTAAACATCTTTATTTCAGATACATTAAAGTGAACTCCAATTTTTCCTTATGTGACTGTTTTTGCAGTTTGATATGTCTTATCTGGAAATAAGTTTATCCATGGTGTTTTCATTTTTATGTATTTTAATTATTGATTGACACATAATATTTATACATATTTATAATGTAAAATGTGAAGTTTTGATTCAGTCTACACTGGGGTGTTATTTGACATTCATTTGTGGAACATACAATTATTAAGTGCTAAGCATGATATCAGATAATAGTGC
Source organism: Glaucomys volans (assembly GCA_020662805.1). NCBI lineage: Eukaryota > Metazoa > Chordata > Mammalia > Rodentia > Sciuridae > Glaucomys > Glaucomys volans. Next base: position 73,918 of record JAJEJO010051785.1, read on the forward strand.
TCTAAGTATTAATAAAGTAAAATAACTAAATTTAAGAACAATGGGAAACAGACTTGTGAACCAATTAGAATGAAGGCTTAATCTTGATTCATTTCTGAAAATGATTAAATCTTCAAGAGGAGCAGAGATTGAAATTAAAATTATTCTAAACATTGGATTGTCAAATTGTCAAATAGTCTGAGAACAATTGATTACTGTCTATCTTCTTGTGGGTGGGGAGCAAAGATTAAGCTTTAGGATGGCACAGTCAGTGGACATAATAGGATTGTAAGAATACAAACAGTGCCAGATAACCAAAACAAATCTCTCTACCTGCATCTGATTCCAATTTACAAGAGCAATGAGTGTAAGAAGAGCTTAGTGGCAGCTGGAATACCAGGAAGGGGTGCAGATCAGTGGTGTCAAGATCCACTTAAAGACCTCCTGCCCCAATAAGAAATGCCACCAGAAAGCGAGTTTGCCAAGAATACAAAGCAAAGCTTGTTCAGCCTTAAATGTTGTCTTGAATTTTCTAAGACAACAAAGTCATTGGTTCCTTACCAGTCACCCAGAGGAACTGATCCAACCCAACACTCGGTTTCCCAATTTTCCCAGATGTTCTCAACACATCCACTGCTTTGCGAAATCATCCTCTAGAATTTCTGAATTATCCCTTGTTATTCCACTAAAATGAGCAAGTTGTGAAGAAGCCAGTTTTGTCCTAGAATTCTTTGTGTAGTGGACTTAGTCTGTTACATCGTTGACCCCCAAATCCCCAGCCATTGGTCATATTAGGGATCAACAGATGAAAGAAAAGTGCCCTCTGATGCTTCCCAGAGGAATACAAAGGAGGCTCTGTCATGGGACCAGAATCTAAAATTTGCTCTTGATCTTGAAGTTCTTGATATAACACCCTGAGATGGAAGACCTGACTTCTATTTGTATTTAAAAAAATGCCAGAACTTTTACTAACCCTGAAACTCTGGAGAAAACTCTCAGAACCAGCTGACCTCCTTGAATATCCACTTAATCAGTGGGTACACTGCCAGATTTTCTTGAACCTCTATTTATGCTTAGCTTCTTAGCAGTGGAGTTAAGCTCATAGATCCATAAATTGTATCATAAATCTGTGACCAACAGAGAAGTTTTGAACCAGTTGTCATAAAGTCCAAACAAAAACCGTTAGCACCTCGTCTGGCTCTATGTGAGCTTAGGTGGATATAAAACCTTCACCAAGGTACTAGACCTTGGGAAGAAGACTAGATGTGGTATGTCAAATCTGTAGTTCATGAATTCTGGAGGCTAAAATGAAAAGGCTAAAATGATGGTGCACTTGTATCCACACCTTTGTACTGAGAGCCATAGAGAGAGAATTCTCTCTGTATAGGTGGTGAAGATCATACTAGCTCTTGTCTGTACATTAGAAATCTCCCTGGGCTCATATTGAAAACCTAGGACCCAGTGGTCCAACCCAAACAACTTCAGACTATCTTCAATTGCAGCTCCTTAGATGAATCTGACAGAGGCTGCCAGGTAGAAGAACCCCAACTCAGAGTCAGGTATGGTGGCACATACTTGTAATCCCAGCAGCTCAGGAGACTGAGGCAGGAGGATTACAAGTTCAAAGCCAGCCTCCACAATTTAGCAAGGCCCTAAGCAACTTAGGGAGATCCTGTCTCAAAATAAAAAAATAATAATAATAAAATAAAAAAAGGCTGAAGATGTGACTCAGTGGTTATGTGCCCCAGGGTTCAATTTCTGGGACCGAAAAAAAAAAATCCCAACTGTTCTGGCTGATAACCATGCTTCACCCAACCATCTCTACAGAGAAAGAGGATATCTTTGTACATTTCTTGTTTTTTTTTTCCCCCTCATTAGATATCCTGAGTATGAGGATAAATGAAACAACAAAAAAAGTTTATGACAGTGGATCCATACAGGATAATATGCCAAATATAAAGCATAAATCAGAGTTGCAGAGGCAAACACCTGCTTAACAACATTCCTTAAAAGAAGATCCATATCTTTTCATCTTTTTGGACACCTACTTCCCAACAGCTCTCCAGTATTTTTTTTTCTCCAAGTACTGGTTTGACAATGACCTTACTGTGATGTCATTCCTGCAACAGAGGTCCTGGTGCAATACAGCTCTAAAGTTTGAAATCAAAGAAACACAATTGGGGGAAACAATTCTATTCTTTTTCTTCTACTCTTTCAAGTTCTTTTCAACCTATCCAATCTTATCTTTAAGTAGTGTAACCAAAACTCCCAAGTTGTTGAGTAAAGTTGGAGCATGTGCCTGCTGTTGAGGACGAACTATTGACTGACTCCCTCTTTCCAAAAGAACCACGGCCACCCAATCAGTGAACCAGTTATGTGGGGCTGTAGGGAGAGCCCCCGAGGACATTTGCCCCCCTATGGCTGGGGCATAGGCAAAATCCTGTGGAACACCCAGGATTATCATGCCCCGGTGCAACACCTCTGGGTGGCCTTCCCGCTGGGGGAACAATGCCTCCAGAGTGTCACACCATCCCTCTGTCTCCCTCTCCTTGGGAGCTGCACAACTTCTGGCTGGACCACTCCCATAGGCTATTGCATTTTATGACACTTTGTTAATTGGTTCCCCTCATATATAAAACATGTATGCTTCCTGAACAAAGCTGAGGTTGTGTCACAGAACCTTTCTCCCAGGGCTAAGGTTTTTTGCTAGGCCGCCTCACCCTCCTTCAAGGGAAAATTACCACATTTTACTAAACAGCTAGACTCTCTGTAGCTCAGATCCCAGGGAAAACCCAAGGAAGACCCAGTTTCAACAGTTTTCTCAACAACTGCTGCTGCATCTTCTCAGAGATCATGAAAGGCAAAAAAGAAAGATGCCAGAAGTCATCTTTCCTTCTCCCACTACCAACTGCTTCCCCTGATACTAATGTGATTCCTGCTGTAATTCAGTCAGGCTGTGGAGACAGATTCTCCCCACGGAGGATGTGGCCACCAGCACTCCCAGTCTCTTCATGCCTATTTTTCCTATCTTAGGGAATAGAAACTATAGCATCTCAATAATCAATCTACATGGTTTCCAGAAACTGAAATTTATGCAAGAGAAAACACATGCTAGATTAGCTTTGCCAGAGAGAACTATAAAACTGTGATATATCCTCTGAGTGTGTATCTATCTATCTATCTATCTATCTATCATCATCATCTATTATCTATCTATATCTCTCTATCTATCTATCCATCCATCCATCTATCCATCCATCTATCATCTAATGAATTTCAAGAAAAAATCAGGTTAGCAGACAAAACGTAAATCATAGAGCAAGATAAGTTAAGAATAAAGAAAAATGAAAAAAAATTACAGCAGTCGATCCATAGACTAAGGGCAATATCCCAAAGGTCAATTTCATGATGACATGGAATAGGAAATAAGGATAAAACAACTTCTCACATAGTTTTCAAGGCATTTTGAAACAACTGTGTGCTGCATCAGATATGAACAGTGCACCCAAGTGAACTACTGCACTAATGACATTCAAATAATTGTAAAAACATAATAGTAAGACCAATGAAATAAGTTAATTTGGGACTAAAAGTAGCATTTGCAGAAGTGAAAGATATGAAGGAAAGGCAATCATTACATAGACTCTTTACTGTTGATAATGTAGGAGCAACTTAGCCATTTAGTGACCAATTTAAATTGACCTTTTTTGGATGGAGTTAATTCACTGCAGTTAGTATTATGGCTTGTATTTCACTTTTCCGACATGGCACAATGACTCACAGCTAAATTCTCTGATGCAGAGCCTTTGGCCCTTAAAGCACTCTTGACTAGAATTATTTTTCCCCACAGGGTTTAGATCTCAAATGATACTAAATGCAATGCTCTATTTTTTTTTCTTTTACGGGAGGCTTCAGAAATATACTCATTGACTTCTAGGAAGCAGAAGCCTATGAAGAAATAAGACTGAAGCTAATGAAATTCAGAAGAGTATGGATAAAATTAATATAATCAATAATTTTAATACTAAAACTCTATAGAGGCATAAGATAGAATCATCTCAATGGACATGACCTTCTGCAGGCTGGACCATGGATGTATCAAGTAGTCTCATACAGTTCAAGTAAAGTGTAAATTGGTGGATTTCTTCTTCTTAAGGGAAACTTGTCAATACTTTGTTTCATGAACCCTGACCCTACAATTAAATTACCTTATGAAAATTCTTGCAGAAGTTGGAGAAATCATACCTCCAACGTATTTTTAGTTCAAAAGAGTAGAAACAAAGTGCACACTATAAAGGTCTAATGTAATAAATGCTCAGATGTTGCTATCATAGAATACTAGTCAGTAAAAAAGAGGAGATCTAGATACATCTATGCTCATATGGAAAGGCTTGCCAAACTAATTATTAAGTGAAAAATGTAAACAAATTGTATCATTTGCTTCTGCGTAACTTATAAAACTATTTTATTTTTTATTTTTTTGGTACTTGGGGATTTAATCCAGGGGCACTTTACCACTGAGCTACATCCCCCATTCCTTTTTATTTATTTTTATTTTGAGACAGAGTCTCACTAAGTTGCTGAGGACATTGCTAAATTGCTGAGGCTGGACTTATGATGCTCCCATCTCACCCTCCCGAGTTGCTGGGATTATAGGCGTGCACACCATACTTGTCAAAACTGGTTATTTTTAAATTGACAATGTTGTATACTTTTGTTGTGTACAACATGATATTTAAAATACATATATATATATACACGTGTATATTTAAAATACATATATATACACATGTGTATATATACACACATACATACTGCAGAATGGTTACAACTAGCAAGTAACAAATGTATTAACTCAAATAGTTATTTTTGTGGTGATAGCACATAACATCCACTCTCACTTTTTTCAAGAAGTCATTATAGTCAGCTTGCTGTCCAACAGATGTCTTGAAATTTGTTCCTATCTAACACAACTCACAATGCATATGTATTTCCAAAGTCCAGAAATGAAAAGTTTTGAGGAAATGAAGTTTTGAGGAAAAAAGACAGTTTAGCTTAAATGACACCAATTCATTTGGGATTTTGCATCTGTATGAACAGACGTTCTTTAAATTCGCCCTAATCTTCAATTGACTTGGCTTTCTACTTTGGAAAGCATTGTTTTTCCACTTGGATTGGTTACTTCCATTCTGGCTTTGACTATCTGATGCCTAGTGTTTTACTTGTCGTTGGTAGACATATTATCTAGCCTGACTTAGCTGACTTTTGCCACTTTGTCCCTGGATCTAGAATCTGCCAGCAGCTGTGTCTGGGTCACAGGTCAAGCCATTTTGGCGGCAGGTCCTGTTCTTCAATTAATGATTAGAATCCACTAATTTTGAACTCAACTCCCTCACTCTGAAAATTTCAGCCAACACATTCCTAGAATATGTTATCTTGAGGAATAGAATTATAAATAATCAAACTTCTCAAAAACAAGTGTAAATTTTTAGTTTAAAATTTTTATTATACCTTTAGTTGATAAATAATAATTGCATATATTTGTGGGGTACAATGCTATGTTTGAAACATGCACACTTTGTGGAATAATTGAATCAAGCTGATTAATATATTATTTCTTTGTACAAAAATACTTAAATATATTGTTTTAGCAATTTTAAAACTTACACTACATTATTGTTAACTATAGTTCCCGAGCTGTACAGATCACTAAAATGTTCCTCCTGCCTAACTGAAACTATACATTTTGATTGCATCACTTCCTCTTTCCCTGTCCACTTCCCCACCCCATCCCATCCACTGGTAACCACCATTCTATTTCCTACCTTATGAATTTAACTATTTTAGATTACACTTATCAATGAGATCATGTAGCACAGTATGCCCTCTGTAGCCATGGACCTGAAGCTGTAGATTCAACTAACAATGGATCAAAACCATTTGGAGAAAACCTGCATCTGTCTTGAGCATGGACAACATTTTCTTATCATTGTTTCCTAAACAATACAATATTACAGTTTACATACATTTACTTTGTATTATGAATTATAAGTAATTTTGAGATGATTTAAAGTACATGGAAGGATGTACATAGATTACATGCAAATAGTACATAGTTTTATATGAGACTAGAGGATCTGCAGATTTTGGTATCGACAAGGGATCCAAGAATCAACTGCCTAAAAATGAAGGGGTGACTACATTTTTTTTTCCATGCCTGGCAAATTTCATTTAGCATTAAGTCATCTAGGTTCATTCATGTTGGCAAAATATAGTATACGTTCAAAAGAATGGATATCCATAAGTTTAGGAGATATGTGTACTGCCATGTTTATTACAGCATTATTTATAACAGCCAAGATATAGAAGGAACACAAATGTCCATCAGTGAATGAATGAATAAAGAAAATGTGGTATATGTGCACAATGGCATACTATTCAGTCTTTAAAAGAAGAAAAGTTTGTCACGTGCACTGCCATTTTGTTTTTATTATAATTCTTACTAATTTTCATCTAGAATTTCCTCTGAATTAAAAAAAAATCCAAGAGAAATAGTCCAATAGACAAATGAGCATCAGCAAAAATTCCAAGGTCCATCTCTTCCCAAATACAGAATTCCCCCCAAAGCTTAGCAAATTTAGATTCTAATGATGCTTTATTAAAATAACCAGGAACTGAGGTTTCTGCAGATGTCTCCTTTCCAGGGAGGAGGAGCACAGTCACAAATATTCCAAGGGGGCATGGTCAACTTTCATTAGAAGATTAGACATAAGATAAACTCCTGGGAACAGCACCTGATTTCAAATTCAATTGCAAGAGAGAGTCCAAGGAAAGTTCTGTGGAAGTTTGAGTGCTTGGAGACCATAGCACAGGTAAAGTCTCTGTGGAAGTCCCAGGGTGAACTCTGATGACTACCCAGACAAAGGGAGGCAGGGAAGGGTTCCAGGAACAAGAAGGAAAGCTGCCTGGTTTTAAGTACATCCACTTAAACTTCTCTATGAAAACCGCATGGTTCACTAGAAGGGCCTCTGTTTCCATAATGTGCTTGTCCAGTCTACCAAAACAAGCATGTTGGGGACAAGCCAGAATCTTTTCAGAACTATTCCAATGACTCTAGTTATTGGAATGACCCTTGACCAGAAGAATCTGGCCCGAGGCCATTTAAGACCTCAAAAGGGAGGAATGTGTTCTTGCCTTTACTAGAGTAATACAAAGGGGATCCTGTTGTGAATGCAACTTGTTTACTCACCAACAACCCTAAAACCTTTTGGTCTATAGTTTTAGATGCCACTGGATCTACAAAATTCTTTTTTTTTTTTGTTCCCTTAAATTCCAGAATTTGCACATTTATTGGAACCCTAAAGGCCTATTGGAACTATTTACCTATGCTCCTGAGAACTATGAACGAGTCTGCTTTTCTGATTTCCCCCCGCCCACAAAATCTACTCTAGATTTTTCAAACGTGGAAACAGACAAAATATATGCCTGTCTCCTTCTCAGATAGGAGAGCAACTAGAGAGGGGTTTTGAAATATATTGAAGTAAGCATGAGTTAGTTTTTATCTTACTATAAGTTGGGCAAAAAAATGACCTTCCCTAAGGTTCAAGAGCCAGGGGAGAGAGTAGATATGGAAGCAAGTCAAAGTTCTAGCTTGTAATTAGGAGATTAGAACATAAAGGCTCTGGGAGGACTTGGGAGAATGAGAGACTGGTGGGCTGGAATGCTCACCCTAACATTTAAAGCAGAAGGGATAGAATATTCCTCTTAGCACAGTATATTCGACCAGAGACTATGGCCCTGAGATCTGCATCATCTGAGGTTTGAGTTTAAAACCTGATATCCCATCCTGAATCTCAGACATTCAACTTAGAATTTTCCTTTTTGGAACCTTCCTTCAGCTTTTCTACCGAGGTCTTTGACTTTCACCACAGTCATAGCTGTCCACAGAGCTAGCTATTCTCATCCAGTTTCAGGCTGAGTCAATCCAGTTAGAAATACTCTGAAGGCAGCAAGGGTATCAGTTTGCTAGGATACCAGGTTAGAGTACAGCAAGATGGAGCTTGGTTTATTTTTTTCAAAAAAGCATTTTTAACAAATGTATGGAAATCATGATCTTAGATGGGTCAAGGGATGTATCCCAAATTTAAAAAAAAATCTCTCTGGAAATGCACAGATGAAAACATTCCCTTCAGCCTCCAAGGTTCAGTCTTCCAGTGTTGCAGAGATGAGACTTCAAAGCCCAATCTAATGAAAAGTAGAGGACCAAATCAGGGAAAAATGAGATCTGATTCTACAAGTGAGTCCCATAAGATGACAGGTAATAGTGCACTCCTGGTACAGTGGTGGTGGGTAGGGTTTACAGATGTCCTCAAACTGACCAATAGTGAAAGTGGTTAGCAGAAATAATGGAATCAGATTCCCAGAAATTATGAAAGTCCGTTTTACACTAATTCGTGTAGCATAAGGTTTTGAGAGTCTCAGGTGGTAGGTAGAGGGTTGCAGATCAGTCTCTGAGTACCCTGGTTGCAATGCATATGTCATGTATGAGGTGTATCAGGATGCTTCTTCCCTAAATAAGAGATTAGACAAAATGCCATGGTTTTATTTTCTAGTATGCTTAGACTGCAATCATCTGTGAGCGCGTACATCAATTATCCTACTAAATTCTTTACCACGTAAGGTTTTGGGAAGAGGATGCCCAGTTTCTAACCATTTCAATCTTCCAGGTCTTCAGTGGAGATCAAAATGTAGCAATAGGTTTAGGGGTCTGGTCTTATTTTCTGAGACCAGTTAGCCCCTTTTCCAGAGCCCTTGTCCAGTTTCAGATCTTTTTTCTACCACTTAAACACATCTATGGAGGAAAAAGGAGCTAATAATACCTGTCACTTGAGTGCAAGATTTTAATTAACAGAGTTCTACAGTTAAGAGCATTTGTGCCTAAACACTGATTTATTAATTAATGGGTCAAATAAAGCCAGCAATAACCAATACACTTTATGCTTTCATTCTTAGGAAGTAACATCAGATATCTAAAGTATAATTTTAATTAAAAAGAGAAAGAGGGTAAAGCATATCTGGAGAATATTTAAAGGTATTTAAGTATGAGTGGCTAGCCAAAGCAGATCCTTTTGCAAGAAAGAAGACTTACAGTTTGGAACATGCTTATAACTGTACAAGTGGCAAGTGACGATTTTGAGTTTCATTTCTTCTAGTGATTCTAGAGAGGGCAATTGAAAAACCTTTTCATATTGTATGAGACTTTGAGAACTAGAATGATGAAGCTAATAAAAACACAAAATAATTCCCTACATAAGCAACAGTTATACAAAATTATACTTTCATAAAACTCTTCACATAATCTCTACCAATTAATCCTTGGCAGGACTTCTTGATGTGCCATTTATAAATCAGGAAAATAAACCTTAATCAAGTTCAATAATTAGCTTCATTTGCACAAAAATGGTGATCAAGTTTTATTATTCTAAATCCCAAAGATTTCTTCATTGAATTTATAGTTCTATTGTTAATTAGATAACTTCATCAAAATACTCTTTGTGGGCCTTATTTTCCTTACCTGCAAAGGTAACAGCTAGATTACTGTACTTTAATTAGGTAAAGTCTTAGCAGGTACAGTGCCCCAAACTCTGTTTATTAGAGGACCCAGTTTCCTTCTAAATTTACCACAAACCATTCCCTTAAATGATTTCTTGGGTGAGAGGAGATACCCACAAAAAGGAACACTCAAACTTCCTCCTATTTCAAGATATTTTCCTGGCCCATATCCAAACTTCAGTCCATCATTTCCAGGAATGAAGGTAGTCCATCAGTGGATAATTCCACATGGATTCAGCGTTTGTTCTGCTTTGACCAGTGTCCCAAGTACTGGAGGTAACCTATAACCAGAGTCATATCTGGTTAGAGTGTGTATCAGCTATCCTAACCAAATTCCTTACCACTTCTACAAAAAGCAAAACCTCCAGAAGTAATACATCTAAATAGTGATCAAGATAGTGCAAAAGCAAAGAAACAAGCAATGCAAAACAAAAAGATGCTGTTGAACAAAACCAAACCAAAATGCCCAGTGGTTCAAGCATACATTTTCAATCACATGTATGCCTCTACTTTTATACTCATGACTTTTTCTGTGGAAAATACCAATCTTGAACTTACTGAGATATTTAGAATGAGACTGGATTTCGTAGAAGTGTTTTATTCCATCCCTACTATGATGGTGTCATGTAATATAAAAGCTATTGCCATAGAGGGTGTCTAGAAATTCACTACCAGTGCCTTGGTTTCAGAAGCTTACCTGTTGGGAAGAGATAACTAACCACTCATACAGTGCAGAGCGAACACCCACAGACCACTAGTGCTCTTGGAGTCCCTAGCTCTCTTAATTCATGGCCAAACTCTTGATCTCAGTCCTGCTGGAGCCCCCACACGTGTGTATGGAGTGAGCAGCCAGGGTGGGTGGGAAGAGCTGGCAGCAGATAGCAGCTAGCACCATCCTCAGACTGGACACGATAGCAAGAAAAATCACTTACGTGCGACCCAGTAGCAGGTCTCCACCAGCACCCAAGGGAACCCTGCGAAGCGACGTTCCCTGGAGGCCTTTCCTCCTCCTGGGCTTGTTTCTTCACCGATCTCTGGTTTCCTCAGCTCCGGTTGCTTAGGAGGTGTTGCTAGCCTGGCGATTGCCCTCACCAACTGCTGCCACCCGGCCCAGGATGGCTCGGCAGTAAACCGGCCCCACTGAATTGCTAGCTAGAAACTGAGCAACTGGGGCGGTTCCCGAGCCACTGACCCAGAGACCCCTTCTGCCCAGATACTCAGTGGAGCCGCGCCTGCCCGCAGCTGCTTGGAAGCTGTTTTTGTCTCCTTCCCACTCCTCCTCCCCTCTCTCAGCCACGCCACTCTCCCCCGCCCTCATCTCCAGGCCAGTGCGCGACTTCCGAATCCAGATGGGGCGTGGGCGGGGTGATATTGACAGAGACCGGCTGCAGAGGCAATAGCAGCAGCAGCAGCAGCCGCAGCAGTAGCAGCTGTGGCGTTTGCGCCAATTGCTGGGAAGGGAGGCATCGGAGGAGTGGGGCCTGGGGATAAGAGAGCGGGTGAGAACCTGCAGGGCATGATGGAACAGAGAGGCTGGAGAAAGTCAGAGAGGCGAGGAAGAGCAGGACATAGCTGGATTTGCGTTTGGTGGGGAAAGGGGGAGGGAGAGGAGTGGGAGAGGAAGAGAGAAACTCAGTTTTTCTTACTTCTAGCCATTTTCCTCTCGCCTTGCCTAGTTGTCCGGATACAGCATGCAAAAGTAATTGACCCACAGCATCCAAATCTGGACATAGCCATAGATTAGAGTCTAAGATATAGCTGTTGTGTTAGGTGTGTAGCTGCTTGGGGAAGAATTGCTTAGAACTACTATAAGTTTCTTGCATGTGTCTTTCTACATCTGGTGATTTGAAACATGAGGTACAGATGAAAAATAACTCATACTTGAGAAAACAGGGGTACTACAGTGGAGTTTGGAGGTGAAGGGAGGTGTTGGACCTTATTTCCCAAAGGGAGTTTGGAAAATTTTGCCACACTATAGAACATCACTTTATAACCCTATCTTGTCCAGATACCACATCATTTTATACAAAAGTATATCATTGTATGTCTCTGAATGATAAGCACATTTAGAACAATTTAACCCAATACCATGATCATGTCTTAAATACAGCAATAATTATTTTGTAATGTCAAACAATCACTTGGTTTCTTTTACGTAGGTAATGTATGCATTTGCCAGCTGTCTTCCCTGAACTTTGAAGTGAAAGTGCAAGTACATTTCCCAGTGCATGGAACTTTCTCTTGAAGGAATCTGACTTACACTCACCCAATAAAATTCTATGCATCTTTTAGTATATTCAAACATAACATAAACTTAATAATAGTTGACTATCTTAAAACTTACAAAAAATATTTGAAATAAAAATTATTGCTTTATACAATGTGCAGTCAACAGGCAACCAATTCCAAGATTTGTAAACCAGTAATATGAACACCAGGCAAACAAAGGAAAACCAATGGTATTGAATATGTGTTCTAAGCTGAATAAACTTTTTGTTGTCGTTCTGGAATGAATATTTTGTCAACACTGTCAGATAATTTTACTAGTTTGAATCTGAAATAGTTTTGCAATGATGAAGCTCTTAATATTGAGCTGTGGAGCCTCCTCCATAAAAATATCCACTCCAGTTTTATCATCCTTTTCTTTTGACAACAATCATCTGACTTTATGGACATTCCTCTTTATGAAGAATGTATTTTGTGCTGGACAGTCTTCCCCCTCCATTCAAACTCTTGCTGTCATTCTTAAGAAACTTCTCATTCAGATGCCAGTAGTGATTGGGACGAACTTCTAACAGTCCGATTTCATCCGTAAGAGATTGTCCTTCTCTTCACACCAACTCCACTCTTAATTCCTACACTCGAACTGAATCTCATCATAAAAAAATTGCTTTGCTCTTCTCCATAGCATTATCTGACACGTTAAATATAATTGCTTATTTGTTTATTTTCTTCCATGTTATGCTAGAATGCACACTGCTTGAAAGAAAGCTGGGATGTGTTTATTCCCTACCATATAATAGTACTTTTAATGGAGGTTGCAATTTAGTAGGTATCTAGTTAATTTTCTAAAGGAAAGATCATCAAGCATGACCTAATCCACTACACTTTTTACCTGGAAGAAAGTGGTGACTCACCATAGAAACTTCATGCAAAGCACAGATTCACCTGAAAAGAAATGGTAAAAATAAGGAAGTCCAAACTTGCATGTGAGGAATGCCAAGGGACTCAGAATAAACACTCAAGGTAAAATAGCAGCTCTGTTTTTTTTTCCTCATAGCCATTCTAACAGATCAAAGGCAATACCCTCTGTGATATCAAGATGATGAATGATAAAAAGTATTGGAAAAGATGTAGAGAAAAGGCACACATGCACACTGTTGATGGGAATGTAAATTAGTACAGTTGTTTTGAGAAGGGTATGGAAATTCCTCAAAAAAACTAAAAATAGTATTAACATGTGATCTGTCATTCTCACTTTGGTATATAGCCAGAGGAACAGAAATTGGTATGTCAAAGGGATATCTGCACTCCCATGTTCATTTTGGCATTATTCACAATAGTTAAGAAGTTACAACAACCTAAGTATCCATTAATAGATTAGTGGATAGAGAAAATGTGGTACATATACCCAATGGAATACTATGCAGTCTTAACAAAGAAATTCTGTCATTCACAACAGTGTCGATGGAACTGGTGAAAATAACGCTAAATGAAATTAGGTACATATACATGAATACTACATGGTCACATACAACTGTGGAAGCTAAAACATAAAAATAAAATCAATCTCATAGAAACAGAAAGTTGAAAAGCATTTACCAGAGGTTAAGGGCAGGGAGGGGAAGGAAAGAGAAGATGTTGATGAAAAGTGTAGATCATTTTAACATTTTAGTAAGAACGGAAGAAAAGTTTTAGTCACCTTTTGCACTACCAGGTGACCCAGTTATTAAAAATGTATTGCATATTTCAAAACTGCTAAAAAAATACATTTAATGCTCTTACCACAAAAAATAAGTTGGTGAGGTAATAGACATGTTAAGTAGCTTGGTTGAATCTTTTTACAATGTGTGCATAAATCAAAACATCATGATGTCCCCCAGAAATATTCCCAATTATTTGTCAACTAAAAAAACCAAAATACAAAAATTAAGAAGCTTTGTTTTCTATTTGTATTCAGAGAGTGGATGCTTTAGGCCCACATGCTCTGCTTTGTCGAGAGAAAGATGCTCTATCATGCTATGCTTCAACCAGCTAGCTCCTCAGGATCCTTACTCTCCTTGCAGCCTTTATAAACCTGGATTCTTTATTGACACCTCAAAGATGTTGTTGGTGTGAGAAGTATAGGGATGCTTAGAAACTGGTTTTGGATTTTTGTCAAAATACAGGGCTACATCTTTTTGAGGGTGAATAAAATAAAAACATATTTTAGAAAATTTGCCCTGATCATTTGAATTCTGCAATTCTTTTTAAATTCATTTTTGTGGTGCAAGGATCACACCCAGGGCCTTGCACATGTTAGGCAAGTGCTCTCCACTAAGCTACATACCCTAGCCCAGGATTTTATTATATTTAAAACTTCATATTTTCTTTGCAAATACCCACTGATTTTCAAGTGTCATAGGCAGCATTGCTGAAATATATCTATGATCCTTTGTTCCCAGTTTTACCACTCTTACATACATATACGAAGACAGTGCTACAAAACCAGAATCAGTTCCCTATCATTATTTTAATGTGTATAACATTGTAATTATGGTTTATGCGTTTATGTTTTATGTGTTTGAGTTCCCAGAATTGAGCCAAGGAAACCTTGTCACGGTTTAGACTCCCTCCTAAACTTCAGAATTATAAGACTTTGGACCTGACAGTGAAAAAAAACAATTGTAAAGAGCTGTCTGAAAATCATCAAGGAATGCAATAAACAGCTTGTTTTTTAAGGATTCTCAGAAATGAAAGAACTGGTCATTGATGGTAAGAGCCACTTGAACTTCTCTATAAAAGAGTAGGTAAGAACCCTTTCAGAGCATTAATTATCAGCAGAAAAATTTCTAAACTGGTTCCAATGTCTCAGATCCCCTGAGATGTACACATAAACACATTGCCCCAGTTTAACATTCCAAATATCTTCCAAATATAGGCATAATCAATAAATCATATTATAAAAAATATAAATTAAATATTGGAAATCAGAAAAACAATATGTCAAACTTCTACTGGGAAAACACACACTCAAACAAGATAAATTGTACTGTTTTCTGCCTATATTTATTTAATAATATTGCTGTGGTCCCAGGAATCAAAAATCACAGACACATCAGGAGTTTATGTTCAAAATGTTCCTGACCACAATACATTCCATTTGCAATTTCATATTCAACAATTATCTATCAAATAATTCCCAGCCAGGCTTGGCAGAATCCCAGAGTATTTTCCCATGAAAAACTGGAAAAAAAAAACAGATAATTTTAAAATTGCAATCTGCTGTCATTTATTTTGGAGCCCTGTTGTTGTTTTCACGAATGTATGAGAAACAGTGAACATGTGCATGTCCAGGGCAAAAGTCAGATTTGACTGATGCTATAGAAAACAAAAATAGCAGCGATTTAAACACAGCAGAAATTTATTCCTCTCTAACCTAGTAGCCCAGGTTTAAATAGCCCTGGGCTATGAAATGCCTAGGAAATGAGCTCTTTCAATCCTGTGAACTTGACATTGTTTGCATGATTTAGGATGTTTACCAGGCAATGGAAAAAGGGAATAGCCAAAAACAGATTTACTTTACATATTCTTTGAGTTCATATCTTATTGGTCAGAACATAATGCTATACATACAACGGGTTGGAATAAAGAAGGCTGGGGAATGGCAAGCCTATTCTGAGGTCTATTCAGTGAGCAAAAAATTAAGGTTTCTACTAATGTAGGAAAAGGTAACAGTACATTTTAGGGCATTACTAGCAATCTGTCGTGCTATGTCTACATCTGTTGTCGGCATTCTATTTAGACTAGATTGCCCTGCGAAAGACCAAATTAGAGTAATGTTGTAACTTTTAAAGATTTAATAACTTAGAAAAACATAATTAAATTCACCAGAAGACATTCTTGCCCACATAAATTAGAATTTCAGGAAGGGATTGAAATTGAAGGAACACCTAATTGAACAGCATAGGAACATCTTCTAGTTATGTCCTTAAATTTATCAGGTTGCCCCACTTCCTCAATTTAAAATGAATAATATATTCTTCAGAAAATTTGCAACATGGAGTCTTTGAAATCTAGGATATTAAACAGTGAAGATGAAGCAAAGAGTGGGACTAAGAACAGGAACACACACAAAAAAACTTATATCCTAAATAACAAACTCCCTCTCTTGTTTCAGGTAGACTCACTGATACTGGCATTTTGATGTCCTCAAAAAAAGTTAAGTTATTACAAGATCATCTAGAATAAAGACTTCTAGTTCATAGGATTTGCTTCCTGACCTTAAACATATGCAGGAATACACAGTGTCCAAATGGTTTCCTACTGATCACCAAACAAAAATCACTGGTCATTTGAGGAATGCCTTCTGCGTGGCAGAAAAGGAACTGAAAAAACCTATTGAAAGAAGTAACTCAGTAGAAGTAGAAAGAGTGGAGCACAGAAAGTAACTTTAAATAAAATCAAATGAAAGTAAGAAATGAGATATATAGAGACAAGTATTATATGACCTCACTTATATGTGAGAAAAAAAAAAAAACCTACCTCAATAAAGCAAAGAGTAAAAAATGGTGGTTGCCAAGGGCTGGGATATGGGGAAATGGGAGACTTTTGGTCAAAGGATTTAAATGCTGGTCAAAGGATATAAAATTTCGGTCATAAGGTGCTATTGTTCAGCTGTGTTTTGTCCCCCAAAGCTTCATGTGCTGGAGGCTTGGTCTCCAGTGTAGCAGTGTTGAGAAATGGAAGATTGAGTAGATGAGGACTAGTGGTAGGAAACTGAGTTAGAGGGTGCACTGTCCTCAGAAGGGATTAAAGCCTATCTTCCAGGAATGGGTTAAGTCTCACATGACTAGACTAGTCATCATGAGAGTGGGTTGTTATAAAATGAGGACATTTGAAACATAAAGAAGCAACAAAGATTGTTAACATCACCAAAAAGACATGCGGACATCGTGTTCCTCGGATTAATGCAGTAAGAGGACATCAATACCACTCCTGAGGTGTTTTCTAAATACACACAACCTCAGTCTAATCAGAAGAACATGTCTAGCAAGCTCAAATTGAGAAATATTTTACAAAATAACTGGGCAGATTAAGGGGATATAACAATTAGATACAATGTGGAACTTCAGAATAGAATCTGAACCAGAGACAGACATGGGTGGGAACTGGTGAAACTAATAAAATCTATAGATTAAAAACAATAATAAGGAATTGTGCTCTAAAGGGTATCAGATTTGTCAATAATGGCATTGAAGTCTGGAGGACAATGGAGTGGTATATTTGAATTTCTAGAGAAAAATGATATCCATCTAATATTTCATACAGAGCCAAATCATCAGTAAGTATGAGAGAATACAAATAATTTTCAGATATGGAAGTTCTCAAAAATTTATTTTCTATAAAATAGTCTCATTCATTCTTGCTTAAGAAGTCATTAGGAAACATGATATATCCAAAGAGAAAGCAAAGCAAAACATTCCTGGGGCCTTGTCTAGCATGGATGAGGCCCTGGGTTCAGCCCTCAGTATTGCCAAAGCAAACAAAAATGTGCCCAGTATCTAATAAACAGGGCTTCTACAAAAGAGGAGTGCAAAGGGGCATTCCCTAATGATGGGAGATGATGTGCCAGATGCATAACAGGTTCTGAGATAATCCAGTTCTGATTGTAGGTGAAGATATATGCATTTTACAGAAAAAAATTAAAGGGTGAAAATATTTAACTAAAAGTTTTTAAAATTAAGAAATGTTAGAAGTTTTCCAAATATTAACTTTAAGAAAAGGAGAAACATGTATATGTAAAGAAATATGATTATAGTACTATCTAACCTAGCAGATCAAAATTATGCATATAACCAAAGTAGATTTAATGAACATTATATAGTCACATTGGAAGGATATTTGCATGTAAAGGGAGTGAAAGAGGTAAATGCTCACTTTCATAGTACAAATGTCATTGATAATATCTAAAATTGCTGAATCATAAGAGATCAGCATTCATACATTATTTGAAAATTTGGTAGGAAATTATAGATGAAATAAAACAAAGTAATTTAAAAGGATTGGTTTTTGGGAGAACTCAGGAAGATGAGAGGGTTATTATTATTGTTGTTATTATTATTATTATTTAGTACTGGGGATTGAACCCAGGAGCATTTAATCACTGAGCCACAACCCCGGCCCTTTTTTTAAATATTCTCTTTAGAGACAGGGTCTTGCTGAGTTGCTTAGGGCCTCTCCATATTGCTGAGGTTGGCTTTGAATTTGCGATCCTTGAGCCTCAACCCCCTGAACTGCTGGGATTACAGGTGTTTGCCGCCATACCTAGTGGATGAGAAAGTTCTGATTGTCTTGTATGACCAACTTGTTAAACCAATGCTTATGTTTTACTTAATAAAACATAAAATAAATTAAAAATGAATCTAATGTATAATTTACCAGGAACTTTTCATACCAAGATGAAGATTAAAAATAATCCTACCTTTCAGCCTCATTGCTGCTTCATTTCTTTAAACCACCTGAAGAAGAAATAAACTTGGAGTTTATTTCACAAAATGACTATTTAAGGGATGACTCTCCAAAGAAATAGTAATATCCCTAATCTTCTCACCAGATCAGGAATGAGGGAAATTTCCAGAAAACCACCAGATATTTCATTGACTTCTGTCTTAAGTGAAATTGCATTTATAGCTATAGTCTGAAAAATTCCTCTCCATCCTCCTTCCAAACTCCACCCACAATCAGCAATGTCCTCCAGACAGATTGTAGGCCCCATCTTGTCCCCTCTGCTGGTCTGGTAACTCTCCCAGAGTTGATTCCTTCCCTCACAGAAATGGAATAGAATTTCTTTTTGGTGCTCCTCCCTCATTACAGCTGATCAAGGAACAAACCCTGAGTAGATCAACCATCAGCTTGGACTGAAATACTCTGGGAGAAACAATAGGATTTCAGTTTGCACAGCAAATATCAGCTGGGGTAAAAGTTAATCATCTAAATTCATCATCCTGAAAATGTTTATAAGCAGATAGGAAATCAGATTTTTCTTTTCAGCTTACTATAAAAAAGCAGAAGGAATTAGCAGTCACTTAATCATGAGTCAGCTACTTCTCCAAAGGTATTACAAGCCATTTTGTCTCTTGCTTTTGTTTCCCTTCATTTATCCATTTTTCCTTTAAAAATTCCTTAGGGAATCTTTTGCTATCTCCTACCAGCCCAATTCTGGGCTTTCATATTGCTTATTGCAGTTGGGTTATTAATTGTGCAATTATTTGTTTGATTCCCATCTTCTTTCCAGAACGTAACACCCAGAGAAGGTCATTCTTTCTTCCCTTGTCTCAGTGTCTTAGACACCCTTATGCATAGTTGTTAGTTTTGACTAATGAACTATAGGAGTGAAAAGCTAAAATTATGAGCTTTGGTGATGGAAGTCAATTGCACATATTAAGTCATCTGTGCAATAGATAATAATGTAATTATGTCTAAAGTCATTGGGAAGATTTAAAGATGTAACTAATAAAAGTTTTTTTGTATGATAATTTACGTAACAAATGTTATAGTTTATTATTATTGGGGTTTATTACAGGACAATCAGAGCAATAACAGAATAACAAAGTACTTTCCAAACATCTGATTTAGAGTAAAATCAATGTGAACAGATTTAAAAAATGGTACTGCATTATAATTAAACAGGCTTCTTAAGAACTGTGACCGCTTATTGTAAAGTACAATGAGGACTTTGGAGATGCTGAGGAAAGGTGAAAAATAAATTATGCATTGTGAATAACAAATAAGATTCCTAATTGTACTAAATATTTTAAATCATTAAAGCTATCTGCATCAAAGTCTGTCTTTACATGGTTCTGGGTCTTTGTGCAAGTAAACACACATAATATGAAAACAGTCATGAGCACAATTGGCTTGTAAGTGCTTAATTAATAAACATTGATAAGTTAGTTATAATCTGTTTACAAATATATTCTACAAAAGGTAATGTGTTATTTCACAAATATAATTTTCTATGTAGAGATTATATTTAACAAAAATGTTTGGAGAAAACTTGAGTTGAAGCTCTGTGAACAATGTTGCAGGATTTCTTGAATTGATTGCTCAGGGCTGTCTCTCTACCCATCTGCCTCCTTCCCATTGATGAACAAGACGGAGGCTTCTGTACTCTTTTCTAAGATTTTCTTCTCCCTCTTCCTGATTCCTTTCCTTACCTGCATCTGCTGGAACCTTGCTCAATTAGAGTTCACCTCTTTTTCTTTATTTTCAAACCTAGAAGGTTTTGTACTTAGTGTCATAAGATTTGTGAACCAAACTGAGGTTCCTCAATCAACCTAAAAGTAGATGGTGCAACAAACTCTTGGTTGTTTTGTGGGCTCTGATAATCTCTTTTGTATACCATCTTCTCAGAACACTAGTTGAGCCCAGCATGGTGACAAACACCTGTAATTCCTGCTGTTAGGGAGGTTGAGAAAGGAGGATGGCAAGGTTGAGGACAGCCTGGGCAACAGAATGAGATCCCATGTGTTCTGGGAGCGGGGAGGAATTGCTTGTACTTGAGGAGTCTGCCTTCCCCCATTCACTCTTCCCTTCTATTTGTGAATTTGGTGGTAGGCTCTTTTACTCTACCGAAATACTCTTGCTAGGTCATCAATGAGAACACCTTATATGAATAAAGTATCTTACAAAGGGTACACAGAAAGTAGTTGATATCACCATAAGGTACCATATTAGTTTATCTTTCCTTCAGCTTTTATTTTCACAGATTTTGCAAAATCCACATGATGAAAATTTCAACCGGAAATGATTCTATGCTAATTAACTGATGTTATGTACAGTTATAGCTTACAATTCAGCACCTTGATTTAAAAAAAAATAACTTTTCCCTGCTGGAAAATCAGGTTAGGATATTGAGAAGTGGGAGGCACTGTATATAGTTATGGAAGAAGTTTCCCTAAATGCCAGAATACATTTTTATTGTATTGTTTCCTTCTTGAAACTTTTCGTTTGCTTACATCATACTTCTCTGGCTCAATTCTCTGGCACATCTTCTTAAGAGATCTGTTTTTATTCTTGTTCTTTCTGTGGTTCAGTGCTAGCCAAAAGAACTTTCTATAATGATGGAAATACCTGCCAGTCTAATATAATAGTCACTAACCATATTGAGCATTTGCAATGTAAGTTAGTGAAACTTAAATTATTCCATTTTTAATGACTATTGACTGTGACCACTATTTCTTAAGGAATTTGCTCAACTTATTCCTCAAGGTTCTGCATTGTGCTGGGGTTGTGGCTCAGTGGTAGATTGCTTGCCTCATACAAGTGAGGGAGGCACTGGGTTTGATCCTCAGCACCACATAAAAATAAATATATAAAATAAAGGTGTTGTGTCCACCTACAACTAACAAAAATTTTAAAAAAGAATCTGCACACAGTGGGTATTTGCTAAGAGTGTTTGACTGAAATTTTCAAGTGAAGTTTTTCCTTATGACAAAAATGCAGATATACTGCATTCTAAATAACAGAATACTTTACTGCCCCCTAGTGTTCAAATTCATCTTGTCTCTTCCCAGTTAATAGTACACTCCCACTCTCACAGGATTTTTTTCCTATTGGAGGTAAGGTACACAATTGTACACAATTTTGGTCAGAAATCAGATATATTTTCATTCTAGCTGTAAATTTGGTGAGATTAGTAATTATAGTAAATATTTTTTAATTTATTCAATTGGTATATCTGAACAAATTCCGCTCTAAATGTTGAGTCTATGTCTACTCTTTATCCTCTTCCATACCTTGCTACTTTCCCCCTTTCCCCCTCTCACTAATTACTCATTGTATCAGTCTTGGTGTGTATGTGTATGTAATTGGTTTATATAATTATGGAGGCTGAGACTCCCAAGATCTGCAGTCAGTGAAACCGAGACTCAGGGAATAAATGATATCATTCCACCTTGAGTCCAAGTTAAAAGGCAGGAGAAGATCAATATGTCAGGCAGAAGATAGTCAGCTTTTTATTTTATTCTAGAAAAGAAGGAATTCCTTCTTAGCCTTCAGCAGACTGGAAGAGGCCCACCTACATTGAGGAGGGCAATCTGCTTCAGTATTCACTAACTCAAATGCTAACTTCTTTCAGAAATACTATCACAGACACCAAACGTTTCCCCAAATATCTGGGCATAAAAGGGTCCAGTCAATTTATCATATAAAATTAATCATTATGTTAATTTATGTATATATTTATGAAAAATTTGAAGAATTTGTAAGAAGAAATTTTGCTTTTTGATTCTCTTTTCAAACTAAGAAGGCAGAACAGAAATCATGTTATTTAGCCATTCAGAGCTGACAATGATCTCTAGACTATATATAGTTCAACTTTCTCATTGTACAACTGAAGATGTGTTTTGTAAGGGACATTTAAGATAACAAAGTGTCAATAACAAGTTGTTAACATGTCCTTCTTATCTTAGACCTTTTCTTTTTAATTCCCCAAGGGCAAGCAGCAAGGGAGTTTTCATTGTTAATTTATAGTAATATTGGTTCCATACCTTCTATGTGCTTTAGATTGTGCTTGGCACAAAGTAGACACTTTTTAAAGTCAAATAAAGGAAACAGATGAATAAGTAGGACTTGGAATGCAATGTGATAAGTGCATTAAAAGAACAAATAGGGCTAAGAATGGTGGTGCACACCTGTGATCCAGGTTGTTATTGATTTACGATTCAGGAAACTGAGGCAGGAGGATCTCAAGATCAAGGTCAGCCTCAGCAATGTAGTGAGGCCCTGTCTCAAAAAAAATCTAAAAAAGGTGGAAGTATAGCTCAGGACTTGCCTAACATGTGTCTGAGTCTCTGGGTTCAATCTGCAGTAGCACAGAAACAAATAAACATAATCTGAAGCTTTGATTATTGTAGCAATTTCTACAATAAACCTTTAACAGTTGACTTGGTTAGGTCTGTAAGGGATCTTACCAGGAGGTATAAGAGCAAGGAGCTTATATTTCTAGACTATAATTTTTTTTTAGAAATAGGGGTCAATGTTTAAAAAAAAAAAAAACAGGAAAAGAATTCAAGGATTCATTCTTTTCCTGATTAAATATTTGAACCTCCCCTAACCCAGTATTAGGAAAGGTAAGGTAAAAAAGAAATGAGTTGGCAGAAAGGACATTAGATGGTTTAAAAATCACTTCAGTAAAAAAATAATAGCACTAAAGTGCTTCAGAGAAAGAATTGCATTTTGAAGTTCCAGGCAGACTATAGGGAATTTATATGAAATCAATGCTTAAACTTTATTTCAATAAGATAATTTGTTTTAAGAACTTGTAATGTAAGAAAATCTTCACTACGCTTTGGGAGGGAGTAGCTGAAAGAAAAAGAGCCTTTATATTGGAATCTAGTCAAAAATGAACAATGTATTAGGAGGCAGAATTAGGCGCTAGTTCCAGATTTTATTTTTTAAAAAGCGTACTTTGGAAAATTATATTTTGTATTTTACTGATAATTGCAAATTTATCTTCTGAGACATCTACAATTGCGGATTTTAAAATTTCCACAAATGCTATAATTGTGACAAAAAGAACTTTCTACATAAAATCGATTGCAATTGCTTTTTGGCTTCCACACACAGAGTCATTAAGAATAAATGTCAGTATTTGTAATGGTACAAAAATTAGTCTTGCTGCAATGGTAATGATTTTCAATAGTACAGGAGCAGGGAAGGAAAACTGAAAACATTTAGAAGGTGAAGAGAATATAATATATTACTGCTCTAGCAGTTTCTGAGTCTTGGGGACTTTGAGACCAATAAGCTGGTGATAGTCCAACTGAAAACTCAAAATTATTGCTGAGCACAATGGCATCATTTTATCTAAAATCAGTTGTTTAAAGTGTTACTGATAGTTTTAAGACTTTTTGGTAATATTCTATACAATACCTATTTCACTTAGACTGAGTTATGATAGGTGTTTTTTCTCGGAGGGTCAATTATTTATTGAAGTCAGAGGCATAATGGAGTATGGATATAATGCAGTTTATTGAAACTGAAATTGTTTACTTCAATTGTTTACTTAAATTGAACTGAAATTGTTTACTTAAACATAGTCAGATTCTCTTTTTGATGGCTCTCTTCAATCCTAACCTAGTTTCTTCATTCGTTGTCCATCTAAGACCCAAATAGTCTTCACTTATTTGGGAACTTAAATATCCTGAATTGTTTTGCATGGGTCCTAGTCATTTGGGGCAATTTGGCTTATGATCCTCTGACATTTAGCACAACTCAACAAAGATGCTTCTAATTAAAGAAGTCCAGGCTTTTCCATTTGTAGGGAAGTAACTAGACTGTAATAGGTAGGTTTCTCACCTCTGGAAAAATACAAAATACTTATTTTTTAAAACTAGTACCAATTCTGCAGATTTGAAACCCAGTTAATATGATTGGTGAGATTATCACCACAGCCTGAATTCTGAGTTCAGGTAGATTATCCCAGAGTCCTACTCCTAACCTCTGGAGGACAGCCTGTTAACCTTTAGATTCTAAGCTAACCTTAAACTTCAGTTTACATTAGAAAAGCAACTTACTGAAAATCTAGTAGATATGGAGTGCAGTCCAGGCATTTAAATTTTAAGAACAGCTATGATCAGAAGTTTAAACTCACAAAAGTATAGTAATATACTCCTGTAGCATCAGCACAATAAAAGGGTATTTAGGTACTTGTGCACCTGACCTGTTATTAGCTAGCAGGTGGAGGAGGCAGCTTCTTCACCCAACATCCCCTCTGTCCCCACCAGCTGCCTTCTTATCACTGTCCAGCACCAGCCAAGGCAAGCACCCTCCCAAGGACTTCTCTGTTTACTCAAGAAGAGTGGCCATGGCCTCTTCCAGACACTCACTTTTCCTAATGCAATAAGGGCTTTGGCCAAGCATTGACTTCTTAGAATATTATGCCAAGAGTCGGAAGAACATCATCCTCCTCACAGGCCCACTGGGACTGCTGAGTGGAGAGTGTTGAAAAGCTGCTCCTTCCAAGCTTTACTAAGAGCCCTGAGTGGCAAGTTAAATTTGAATCCATTTCCTAAACACGATTAAATGAAGATGCTAAAAGGAAGCAGCCAACTCTTACAGCAATATGATTTCCAGTGTTGTTGTAACTCAGATATAAAAGTGTTAATAAACTTGTAAAACAAATTAGCATATTGGTCATAATTATTCCTTCTTTCAAAACAAATTAGCATATTGGTCATAATTATTCCTTCTTTCTAACTATCCACTTTCCACTTTCAGATTTCTAAAAATGTATTTACAATGAATATGTTTTGTAATCATTTCAAAAGAGTCCAGTTTTAGTCATCACAGCAAGTTTCATAATGTCTGAAAAGTGCATAATATACTAAAAAATTAATGAGTGTGTATAAATGCTATAAAATATGAAACAAAACTGGGGTTGGGTAAAATCGATGGTTTTGATAAAGCTTGGCATTAACACTTCTTAGAAATGTATTCAGAATTTCAATTTATGTTATATTTTCTGGAAGACTAAGGGGGATATTAACCTGCTAGGTTAACTCTGTTAGGATGGGGGATGTTTTACCCCAGATATTTAAAGTGTAGTAGTACACAATTTGAAAAAAAAAAAAAAAGAATTAAAGTCAGGGAGTCAATACAACAGTGTCCTGAAGTATCACAGTCAAAACCAGAAATTAATTTTATTCATTAATAAGGCAACACTGTAGAAATGTAGAATGTATTTCTAGTGTCTAACAAGCAAATCAGGCTATTAAGCATATATCTGGCACCACTTCTTACCAACTCAGGTTTCTCTACCTCATCTGACTTTCCTAGACCAGCTCTTTGGTCCCAGTTGTTATCAATCTACCAACTTTATGTAGCTCTGCCCCAACTGCTGCAGCATCACCTACTGCCACCTTTTGTGACCCTTGCTCCTCCCATCACTACACATCTAGAGAAAGTTCTACACAGCAGTTGGAAGGATATGGCTTCACTGACTGAAGCTGAAACAGTCAGATGAGCCCATCTGGAAGTGAAGGAAAGTCAATCCTCTAAGAGAAAAACTTTGACTAATAAGGCATCTGAGTTCTGAGGTAACCAGAATAAATTCCCTCTCAGCGTCTTTCCTGGCCTAGAGTATTTGAGATTCAATAATTCCATTCTGCTTCTATGGACCTATCCAGCAAGACAAAGCAAAAGGTGGCCCGCAACAAAGCTGTGGCCACCTGAGTCTTGCACTCCTGTATGTGTTCTCCCGTCTTTACAGAAATCAGAACCTGAAGCAAGAGCTTGTTTGCTTGTGCTGCAGTGGTGATTGCAATCCTTCAAACCTATTCCCACTGGGATGCAATCACCAGTACAAATCAGGCTTATTAAGTTTTTACTTCAAGATCTATCTACGTATTTTTATCCAAGACAATGTGACTGGCTAGAAATGGTTTAATATTTAATGATATAATTTTAGTTCTAATGTAAGCATCAATGGATGTAGGAGTTTGTTCAGCTCCCACTAGAGGAAGCATGGAAAGCCATACAGAAATTTACTTCACAAAGAATTCTGAATTAGAGAGTTCAGAAATTGGTCCAATTGGAAAATTGTGTGCCCAACACTACCTTCTGAAAGTGCCTGAGCATTTTTCTTAAGTGTTTTTAATTGGTGCATTAGAATTATATATAATAGTGGGATTCATTGATATATGTTCACCCATGTACACAACGTAATAATATATTTTGCTCAATATTGTTTTCCAGTATTATTAAAGGAAAATTTGGAATTGTGGTTAAATGGACACAGTCATCTGAGGTGAGCAAGACTTTTGAAATTCAAAGGAAAGAAAATGAAAATAATATGTAAAATGAAATTGGAACAATCAAGAAACAAAATAGGCACATGTTTCAGCTGAAAGAAGGGCCTGACCAGGAAAAGGGAGTCTAGTGTAAACCACTTTACCAGCGTCACAATCATCTTTGTATTCTTACAAATATAACAACTTGATCACAGCGTGTTCTCCCTTGTATACACCAGGTTTGATTTACTAATATTTTGCTCAGAGTATTTGCACCTCTAATTACAAAAGACACCAGCATATGATTGGTGTTTTTACAAATATCCTTGTTGGATATTGAATTCACAATTATGCTGAACTTATAAAAAGAATAAAAGAATTCAAATAGTTTTATCTATTTTCTGAAGAAAGTTTATATATGTGTATGTGTGTATATATATATATACCTAGATACATATATCTACCTAGATATATGTATCTAGAAAATTTCAGATGTGAAAACATCTGGACTTGGTGTTTTCTTTGGGAATATTGTTTTACTATATTATTCAAGTTCCTAAATAGATATAGAACTACTCATTTTTTCTATTTATTACCATGAAAAAATTGAAAATGACATTTAAGAGAAATTTATACATTTTATCTAAATGTTTAACTTATTAGAATGAAGTCTATTTTACTTTCCCCTTAACATCTTATTCTTGTAGAATATGTAGTGATGCCCCATTATTAAATTTTTAATTTGGTAGTTTCCTTTTTTCTTGATAAGTTTTATTAGTTTTCTTTTTTAAAAAATTTGCGTTAAGATCTAAATCTGGTTTTACTGAGTACTTTCCTGATCATGTTTTCTATTTTATGTTTGCAAACATCTTTATTATTTTTTGTTCTATTTTATTTGCTGACATTTCCCTAGCTTCTTGAGATGGATTTTTCAATTATTAATATTTAAGCTTTCTTCTTTATTACAATATTATTTAAATCCATAAATTTCACTTAGCACTCTTCAGCTGCATTACACAATTCTGCTTTATTTCTATTTCCATATAGCTCAAAGTATTATCTTATTTTTTGTCAATTTGCTTATCCAATGGGCCAACTAGAAATATATTATTTAATTGCTAAACAGATGAGAATTTCTTTGCTGTTGTTGTTATTTACTTGCAACTTAATTTCATTCTGGTCAGAGAGATATTCTGAATGATTTTCAAACTTTTGGCTTTCTGTTCCAAGATGATTTGATTTGTTAAATATTTCATGCACCCTTGGGGAAAATATATATTCTATTTTTCCTTGGTAGAATGCTATGTATGTAGGTTGCAATTTTTTTAATAATAGTGTTGTTCAAATATTTTACATATTTTCTGATTCTGTCCCTTTTATGAGTGAATCATTGAAAAAGATGTGGTGAAATGCCCTAATATGACTGTGGACTTGTGCATTTTTTGTTGATTTTTGTCAGTATTTTTCTCTCTGCATCCTGAAGCTGTATTTCTGATATACAGAGCTATAATCTTGCTATGTCCTCTCATTATGTTCAACTTTTAGCATTACATGTTATTCTCATTTCTGGTGGTGCTTCCAGCTTTAGTTTTTTCTTAAAATATGGTTTTAAATATAGCTAGCTACACATTCTTCCTTTGATTAATGAATCAGGGCATCTCCTTTTGTATTCTTTTGCTTTAATCTTTTCTTGTATTTAGGGGTTTTTTTGTTTGTTTTTAATAATAAAGTAAGTTTATTTTCACCCCGATTGAATTGTCTCAACTTTTACCATCGTTACTGGTATATTTGGATCCAGATTATCTTGCTTTTTTTCCCATCTTTCCCTTTTGTTTTTATTTCCTCTTCTGTTTTTTTTCTCTTTCTTAGCTTATGAGTTAGTCAAAAATATTTTAGAATATTTCTGTTTCCCCTGGATTTTTAGCAATAGACTGTGTTGTGATTGCATGGGCAGGGTGATCATCTTCCTGGAAATCATCATAAAATGGACCCTTAATTTATTGTGTCTCTAAAATTGCTGCTTTTCTCCTTCTGAATGGTTCAACTTCTCATCACACTTCAATGCCATTTACTGTATTCCCAATATTGGAGCTAACTGTATCATGTGCTTTAACTGTGTACATTGTCATTACTATTTTAATTAATATTAATATTTGTTTAGATTTTCTAGCATATTTATAAAATATAGATATACCAACATAGTTAACACATTCCAAAAAATTAGTCACTCAATAAATACATGAGAAGACTATACAGAAGGAAATTATAACTTCAATATTTTTTGTCGTTTAAGAAAATTCCACTCAAGAAAATAATAGGAGATCAAAACAACTTTAATGGTACAGAACAAAGTGACTGGTATTAGTAAAAGCGTAAACTAATAACGAAATTTAAAATGAATCCAAAGGCACTGTAAGCTTGACTAATAACACTCAATGAAAATCGATAAAATAAATAAAACTCCTGCAAGACTAAAAAAGGGTAAGCCACAATAAAAGGTGAGGAATATTTTTAGTTGCAGAGGTGTTAAAAAGTATCAAGTAAGCCACATCAAGTCTATAATGACCAATTAGAAATATGGATGAGTTTTTAAAAAGGATAAAATTAGAATAAATATCAGAGAAGGTAATTGAAAATTTACAAAGATCTACCACTAATAATGAAACTAGTCCCAGTATATTTGAAGAGAAACTTTGGCATGCTTTTTGAGATCAAGTAATTCCTACATAGAAGGAAAAACAATAAAGGAAGATATATTATACATTTATTCTATAATAAAACAAGTTAGATCGATAATATATTGTATCAAGATAGACTGTGTTTACACCAGGGCAGTAGCATGAGGTAACATTAAGAAATATGTGAATACAACCCTCTGTTATAATTCTGGGAAAAATAAAATGATTATTCATTTGTTCCTTAATAAAATTCATTTTCACTTCTATTCAAAACTGAGGAATGTTATGAGATTGCTACTTCATTTTGTATACTAAATTAATATCCTAGTGGTCATTTGCTAGAAATATATTTTCAATTAAACACAAATCAATGATATTACTGCTGCTATTTAATGTTTAAATTTACTAGTCAATGAAAACTGACAAGACAGGGAAAGTGATTAAATTTGAAAACAAAGAGGCATTACTAACATTATTTTAGTGGAATTTTATGCTAAGAATACCAAATAGAGTAAATTAAAGCACTTATTATAAAATACAAGATGATATGTGGAAAATAGCATTGAATGTTTTTTTTAATTTATTTTTTCTATTTTTACAGACTGCATTTTGATTCAAGGTACATAAATGGGGTACAACTTTTTATTTCTATGGTTGTGCACAATGCAGATTCATACCAATCGTGTAATTATACATGTACATAGGGTAAAGATGTCTGTCCCATTCCACCATCTTTCCCATTCCCTTGCCCCTTCCCCTCCCCTCACTCCTCTCTGCCCAATCCAAAGTTCCTTCATTCTTCCCTTCCCTCCCCCCATTATGGATCAGCATCTACATATCAGAGAAAACATTTGGCCTTTGGTTTCGGGGGATTGGCTTATTTCACTAAGCATGATATTCTTCAATTCCAACCACTTACCTGCAAATGCCATAATTTTATTCTCCATTAAGGCTGAATAACATTCCATTGTGTATATATATCACAGTTTCTTTATCCATTCATCTGCTGGAGGGCATCTAGGTTGGTTCCACAGTCTAGCTATTGTGAATGGAGCTGCTATAAACATTAATGTGGTTGTTACTGTAGCTTGCTAATTTTAAGTCCTTTGAGCATAAACCTAGGTGTGGGATAGCTGGCTCAAAAGGTGGGTCCATCCTAAGTTTTCTGAGGAATCTCCTCCATACAGCTTTCCAGAGTGGCTGCACCAATTTCTTTCTTTCTTTTTTTTAAATTTATTTAATTTTGATTCATTGAATGCAAGTGGAGTACAGCTATTGTTTCTCTGGTTGTACACAAAGTAGAGTCACACCATCTGTGCATTCATACATGTATACAGGGAAATGATGTCTGTCACACATTCTGTTATTATTCTTACCCCCC
>JAJEJO010051787.1:0-19510 GCA_020662805.1 Glaucomys volans
TGTCTGTAAGGGACTAAGGCTTCCACAGGGATTTTTGCTTTCTCTTTGACCATTCTGACTTTTATTTTATTGACAATAACCTTCTTATTCTTTCTGAAAGACAGTCCAGGTTTACATTTCCATTTTCAGCCTTGACTATCACACACATGAACCAGATGAAAAGTATTTTATATAATATGCTGACTTTTAAAATTTATCCTGTTTTTATCTAAGATCACCACTGTAAAACTGGTGCCACAAATATATGTTAAAAGAATTTAAAGCTTTTTTTTTAAAGTTACATTCCTTTTAGATATTCTTAGAAAAAAGAAGAGAGGGATTTGAAGATTGAGCAGCACTTGTAAAAACACAGAATTAATAAATTTAAAAATAAATAAAAATCAAAGAAAAAATCATTTGCTCCTCATGTATCAGTGACTAAAGAGATAATCTTATTAAATTTATAATCCAGATAGGTATCTCAGTTATCTCAGTATTCATGAAAGAAAATGCTGACCCTCACTCTTACTCATCCATCAAGCTGAGTCAGTGTTGCAATAAATTGCTTAGATTAGATGCTGTTGTTTTTAAAATAGTGAAGTGTGAGCACTTCCTGGTATTTACTACATATAATTGAACTCAATGTTAGGGTAACAAAGATTCCTGAGCAACATGAGTTTATCACATAACTAAGGAGATAAGGATTCAATACACAAAAAATTAGTCTCTTATGATAATACATGTAAATATAAAAATACAAGCTGCACAAGAGTTTGTGGATGAGTATAGGAGACATGTGTTCACATTCAGAAAAAGGCATGGCTCCTGCTGGATGGAATTGAAAGTCATCTTATAGAGAGGTCATTTAAATAAAGTCTACAGAACAGAGGTTAGAGGAAGCAGAGAGAAGTAGAGGATCCCATGGGTGTCAGGGACTTGGTGCTTGCTCCATAACTAAGTTGATTTACTAATCTTTCAGTTTTCCTCCATCACATCTACTTCTTTGTGGGTCTAAAGAGCAGCAACAGGTACTGAGGCAGAATGACAGCAGACATAGGGGTCTCTGAGGGATAAACTTCCTGGAGTGGAGGGTTCCTGGTGATGGAGGAGAAATAGAATGCTGCGTGTGGTGCAGGGAATTCGTGTGTGTGTGTGTGTGTGTGTGTGTGTGCACGTGTGCACTCCCACATGTGTGTTTTACTGTGCAAGGTCTGTGGTCAGCCAGAAGGAAACCACAACAGGAGTCCATTCTTGCCTGCAAGATTATGTTTTAAGCAATATTAATAATGATTAATCTTAGATATGATGATTTGTGTACTTTTATACTCTGATAACAGATTCTATACGCGTTACTTATTAAACACATCACTATGAGGACTTAGGATGAGGCAGTTTTCAGAGTTCACCACTGTTCACAATGAAAACAAGGTCATCTTGTTCATTTATTCTCAACCTCCAATAACATAAGTTGAGAATAAGTTTTAGGCATACTATCCCTTAATTCCTAAATATTTCAGCTTGCATTTACTAAAAACATTGATATTCATTTAGAGAACTACACTGGGAATTTTCATATCAGGAACCTAACTTTGATACAAACTATTGCCTAATCTATTGTTTTATTTAGGTATTGACAGTTGTTCCCATAATGTCCTTTCTAGCAAAACAAACTCTATAACTATAACATCATAATTCCTCTTTGGTGTGATAAATATTTTATGATCAATGTGAATGTAATTAATATCCTTGAGTTGCACACTTAAAATGGTTCAAATAGTAAATTTTATGTCACATGTATTTTACCATGACAAAAATATCATCAATATATAAGTTACTTACATATAATTGCTTTTTTTTTCTAGCTCATATTCATGAATTTTTCTTTATTTATTTTGATTCTTTGTATAGGGGGGAGTACAATTGTTTCTCTGGTTGTACATGAAGTAGAGTCAGACCATTTGCATAATCATACATGTACATAGGGTAATGAAGTTTGTCTCATTCTGTTATTTTTCTTTCCCCTTCACCCCACTCCTCTTTTTCCACTATGTAATCCATCCTTCATCCATTTTTGCCTCCCTCCCACCCCACATTGTGTATCATCATCCACTTATCAGAGAGATCATTCAGTCTTTGGTTTTTTGGGATTGGCTAATCTCACTTAGCATGATATTCCCCAGCAGCATCCATTTACCTGCAAATGCCATATTTTTATTCTTCCTTATGGCTGAGTAATATTCCATTGTGTATATATACCACACTTTCTTTATCCATTCATCTGTTGAAGGGCATCCAGGTTGGTTCCACAATCTAGCTATTGTGAATTGAGCAGCTATGAACATGGATGTGGCTGCATCAATATAGTATGCTGATTTTAAGTCCTTTGGGTATAGGCCAAGGAGTGGGATAGCTGGGTCAAATGGTGGATCCATTCCAAATGTTCTAAGGAAACTCCTCACTGCTTTCCAGAGTGGCTGCACTAATTTGCAACCCCACCAGCAATGTATGAGTGTACCATTTTCCCCACATCCTCGCCAATTCCTGTTGTTGCTTGTTTTCTTCATAATAGACATTCTAATTGGGGTGAGATGAAATCTTAGGGTAGTTTGGATTTGCATTTCTCTTATTACTAGAGATGTTGAATATTTTTTCATATATCTGTTGATTGCTTGTAGATCTTCTTCTGTGAAGTGTCTGCTCATTTCCTTAGCCATTTATTGTTTGGGTTATTTGTGTTCTTGGGGTAAAGTTTTTTGAGTTCTTTATAGATTCTGGAGATGAGTGCTGTATCTGAAGTGTGTGTGGCCAAGATTTTCTCCCACTCTGTAGGATCTCTCTTCGCATTGCTGATTGTTTCCTTTGCTGAGAAAAAGCTTTTCAGTTTGAATCTATCCCAATTATTGATTCCTGCTTTTATTTCTTGTTCTTTGGGAGTCACGTTTAGGAAATCCAATCTTACGCCAACATGATGCATATTTGGACCTACTTTTTCTTCTATTAGGTGCAGGGTCTCTGGTTTAATTCCAAGGTCATTGAACCACTTTGAATTGAGTTTTGTGCAGGGTGAGAGATACTGGTTTAGTTTCAGTTTGTTGCATATGGATTTCCAGTTTTCCCAGCACCATTTGTTAAAGAGGCTATCTTTTCTCCATTCTACGTTTTCGGCGTCTTTGTCTAGTATGAGAAAACTCTGTTTCTCTGGGTTTTTGCCTGTGTCCTTCATTCTGTACCATCGATCTGCCTGTCTATTTTGGTGCCAATACCATGCCATTTTAGTTAATATTTCTCTGTAGTATAGTTGAAGGTCTGGTTTTGTGATAACACCTGCTTCACTCTTCCTGCTAAGGATTGTCTTAACTATTCTGGGTCTCTTATTCCTCAAATGAATTTCATGATTGCTTTCTCTATTTCTATGAGGTACATCATTGGGGTTTTAATTAGAATTGCATTGAATTTTTATAGTGCTTTGGTAGTATGGCCATTTTGAATATTAGTTCTGCCTATCCAAGAACATGGGAGATCTTTCCCTCTTCTAACATTTTCTTTATTTTCTTTCTTTAGTGTTCTGTAGTTCTCATTGTAGAGGTCTTTCACCTCTTTTGTTAGATTGATTCCTAAGTTTTTTTTTGTTTTTTTTTTTGTTTTTTTTTTTTGAGGCTATTGCGAATAGGGTAGTTTTCCTAATTTCTCTTTCAGAGGATTCATCACTTATGAAAACAAATACATTAGATTTATGAGCATTGATTTTATATCCTGCTACATTATTGAATTCATTTATGAGTTCTAGAAGTTTTCTGGTGGAATTTGTTGGCTCCTCTAAATATAGAATCATGTCATTGGCAAATAGGGATAGGTTGAGCTCTTCTTTTCCTATTCATATCCCTTTAATTTCTTTGGTCTGTCTAATTGCTCTGGCTAGAGTTTCAAGGACGATGTTGAATAGAAGTGATGAAAGAGGGCATCCCTGCCTTGTTCCAGTTTTTAGGGGGAATATCTTCAGCTTTTCTCCATTTAGAATGTGTTGGCCATGGGCTTAGCATAGATAGCCTTTACAATGTTAAGGAATGTTCCCTCTATCCCTATTTTTTCTAGTGTTTTGAGCGTGAAGGTGTGCTGTATTTTACCAAATGCGTTTTCTACATCTATTGAAACAATCATGTGATTCTGAATTTCAAGTCTGTTGATGTGGTGAATTACATTTATAGATTTAGAGATGATGAACCAACCTTGCATCCCTGGGATGAAACATACTTGATCATGGTGCACTATGTTATTAATATGTTTTTGTATGTGCCTTGCTAAAATTTTGTTAGGAATTTTTGCATCTATGTTCATCATGGATATTGGTCTGAAATTTTCTTTCCTCAATTTGTCTTTGTCTGGTTTTGGTGTCAGGGTGATATTCGCTTCATAGAATGAGTTTGGAAGGGTTCCCTCCTCCTCTATCTCATGAAATACTTTGAGGAGTATTGGAATGAGCTCTTCTTTGAAGGTCTTGTAGAACTTGGCTGTAAATCCATCTGGTCCTGGTCTTTTCTTTGGTGGTAGGCTTTTGGTGATGTCTTCTACTTCATTGCTAGAAATTGATCTATTTAAATTGTGTATGTCCTCCAGATTCAGTTTGGATGGCTCATATGTCTCTAGAAACATGTCAATGTCTTTAAGATTTTCTATTTTGTTGGAGTACAAATTTTCAAAATAGCTTCTAATTGTTTTGTATTTCAATAGTGTCTGTTGTGTTATTTCCATTATTGTCACAAATTTTAGTAATTTGAGTTTTCTCTCTCCTCTTTGTTATTGTGGTTAAGGGCTGATCAATTTTGTTTATTTTTTCAAAGACCAACTTTTTGTTTTGCCAATTTTTTGAATAGTTTCATATCAATTTCATTGATTTCTGCTCTGATTTTAATTATTTCCTGTCTTCTACTATTTTTGGTGATGATCTGTTTTCTTTTTCTAGGGCTTTGAGATGTAAGGTTAGGCCTTTGAGTTGTTGACTTTTTATTCTTTTCTTGAATGCTCTCCATGCAATGAATTTTCCTCTTAGTACTGCTTTCATAGTGTCCAAGAGATTTTGATATGTTCTTTGTTCTTGTTTTGATATATCTTTGTTCTTGTTTACCTCTAAGAATTTTTTTATTTCCCCCCTGATGTCTTCTGTTATCCTTGCACCATTCAATAGCATATTATTTAATCTCCAGGTGTAGGAATAGTGTCTGCTTTTTATTTTATCATTGATATCTACTTTCATTCCTTTATGATATGATAGAAAACAAGGTAGTATCTCTATCTTTGTATTTGCTAAGAGTAGCTTTGTGGCATAATATGTGGTCTATTTTAAAGAAGGATCCATGAGCTGTTGGGAAGAAAGAGTATTCGCTTTTTGATGGATGGAATATTCTATATATGTCTGTTAAGTCTAAATTAGCGATTGTGTTATTGAGTTCTGTGACTTCTTTGTTCAGTTGTTGTTTGAAGATCTGTCCAATGGTGAGAGAGGTGTGTTAAAGTCACCTACTATTATTGTGTTGAGGTCTATTTGGTTTCTGGAATTGGGAAGGATTTGTTTGACGTACATGGATGCACCATTATTTGGAGCATAAATATTTATGATTGTTATTTCTTGCTGATTTATGTTTCCTTAAGCAGTATGAAGTGTCCTTCTTTATCCCTTCTAACTAATTTTGGCTTGAAGTCCACTTTATCTGATATGAGGATAGAAACCCCCGCTTTTTTACTGGTCCATGTGTGTGGTATATTTTTTCCCATCCTTTCGCCTTTAATCTGTGGGTATCTTTTTCTATGAGTCTCTTTGAGGCAGCATATCGTTGGGTCTTTCTTTTTAATCCAATCTGCCAGGCTATGTCTTTTGATTAATGAGTTTAGACCATTAACATTCAGGGTTATTATTGAGATATGATTTCTATTTCCAGTCATTTGGCTTATTTTTGGTTTTTAACTTGACTTGGTTTCTCCTGTATTTGGCTATTCTTTTAGGGTAGTTCCTCCCTATGCTGGTTTATATTGTTGTTTTTCATTTCTTTCTCATGGAATATTTTGCTGAGAATGTTCTGTAGTGCTGGCTTTCTATTTGTAAATTCTTTTAGCTTTAGTTTATCATGGAAGGATTTTATTGCATCTTCTAATCTGAAGGTTATTTTTGCTGGGTATAAGATTCTTGGTTGGCATCCATTTTCTTTCAGGACTTGAAATATGTTGCTCCAGGCCCTTCTTGCTTTTAGGGTCTGTGTTGAGAAATCTGCTGATAACCATATTGTGGTCCCCCTGAATGTAATCTGATTTTTCTCTCTCTCACAGTCTAAAATTCTGTTTTTATTTTGTATGTGAGGTACTTTCATTATAATGTGACTTGGTGTGGATCTGTGGTCATTTTTTACATTTGGTGTCCTGTAAGCCTCTTGTATTTGATTTTCCATTTCATTCTTCAGATGTGGGACATTTTTTGATATTATTTCATTGAATAGATTATTCATTCCTTTGGTTTGTATCTCTGTGCCTTCCTCAATCCCAATAATTCTTAAATTTGACCTTTTCATTATATCCCATAATTCTTGTAGGTTCTGTTCAGCAATTTTTACCATCTTCTCTGTTTGGTCAACTTTATTTTCAAGATTAAATATTTTGTCTTCAGTGTCTTATGTTCTGTCTCTCAGGCGATCTAGCCTGTTGGTTATGCTTTCTATTGAGTTTTTAAAATGGTTTATTGTTTCCTTCATTTTAAGGATTTATGTTTGGTTTTTTTTTTTTTTTCAGAATCTCTATCTCTGTATGGAAATGATCTTTTGCTTCCTGCACTTGTTCTTTTAACTGTTGATTGATTTTGATCATTCATTGCCTGCATTTGCTCTCTCATCTCATTGTTTGCTTCTCTGATTATTTTAACTATGTGCATTCTGAACTCCATTTCTGACATTTCTTCTGTCCTGCTGTCATTGGATTCCGTTGATGTAGCATCTATGTTTGTTTGGGATACTTTCTTCCCTTGTTTTCTCATGTTGTTCATGTATCATCCCCTCTAGCAGTGAGAATCTGAGGTATTGCAGTTTTCCCCCTATAGATTTATGGTGTCCCTGCAGGTTTCCAGAACCTCACACATGTGCCCTAGGCTGGCCTCCCAGGTGCAGAAGTCTATGTCCGTATCTGGGTCCACCTCCCCAGCCTGTAAGTCTCGCGGGGCTCTGCTGGGCTAGGCAGGTCCTGGGCCTCCGGGCTCATTCCTGCATGCATGGAGGACTCACATGGGTGCTTTGGTTGGCCTCCCAGGTGTGGAAGTCTCACACATCTGCATATTATTATTTTTTGTGTGTGGTGCTGGGACTGAAACCCAGTGCCTCACAAACACTCTGCCACTGATGGTGGCACTGAAGTCACTGGCATCAATTATTGTTTCAATTGTACAAATTTATGAGATACAGAATGATAATTTGATATATATATATCATGTAGGATAAAATCAGTTTAACATTTCTAGTTTTTTAAGTATTTTTAAAGTTTTGCTTCACATAATAATTGTATACATTTATGAGGTACAGTATATATTTCAAGACATGTATACAACACATACTAATCAAATCAAGATAATTAATGTTTCCATCTTCTTATCATTACTTTATGTTTGGAGCTTTGAGATCCTCCCTCTGAGTTATTCATGAAATATGTAACAGGTTATTGTGAAATATACTTACCCCTCTGCTGGAGAACACTAGAACTTATTGCTTCAATCTAACTGAATTTGAATACCTGTGTCCCTTCTTCCCTCTATGTCCACCATGTTTCACAAACTCTAGTAGTTATTTACTTTATATTCAGATCAACTTCTTGAAACATTCTGAGATAACAAGAAGTTTTTGTCTTTCTGTGTCTGACTTATTTTACTTACCAATGTCCTCCACTTTCATCCATTTAGCAAATGATAAGACATTATTCATTCTAATCATTAAATCATGCTCCATAGTGTATATATACCACATTTTCCTTACCCATTTTCTTTTCTTTATAAATCTATGTTTTTAACTTTATTTTATTTATTCAGTTTTATGTGGTGTAGAGAATTGAACCCAGTGCTTCACATGTGCTAGGCAAGCACTCTACCCCTGAGCCACACCAACAGCCCTCTTTATCCATTTTCTATTGTCATCTATACTAATTCTATATCTTAGCTATTGTGAATAGTGCAGCAATAAACATGGGCAAGCAGGTATCTCTTTGATATGTGGACATAATTCCCTTTGGGTACACTTGGAAATGGGAGAGTTGGGTCATATAGTAGATCTATTTTTAATTTTTCAAGGACTCCCCATATTATTCTTCATGGTGACTGTAGTCATTTACATTCCCTCAGACAATGCATTAGTTACCATTTCTCCATATCCTCTCTAGCATTTTTTTGTCTTGCTAATCTAACTGGGATGAGGTGATATCTCATTGTGGTTTCAAATTGAATCCCTGATGGCTAGTGATGTTGAATATTTTTTCATAAATTTGGTGGCCATTTGAGTTCATCATTTATGTTCTTTGTTTATTTTTAATCAGAATATTTGTTTTATTTTTGTTGTTGAGTTTTTAAGTTCCTTACATAATTTGAAAATAACTTTTCCCATTCTGTAGATTATCACTTCACTCTCTTGGTCATTTCCTTTTCTGTACAGAGATTCTTAGTTCGATATAATTCTTTTGGTTATTCTTGCTTTTATTTTCTTTGCATTTTGGGATCTTATACAAAGAATATTTCTTATGCCAGTGCCTTGAAGTGTTTCCACTACATTTACTTCTAGTATTGTCAGAGTTTCAGGTCTTACATTTAGGTCTTGAATCCCCTTTAAGTTGATTTTTGTTCAGGGAAAAAGACAATGATCAAGTTTTACTCTTCAGCATATACATATCCTGTTTTCTGGCACCACTTATTAAAGGAGATAGTCTTTATCTAATATATGTTTTTGGCACTGGCAATATGTGTTTGGAGACTTTGTCCTCCAAAGACTCATGTGTTCACAGGTGGGGCTTTTGGGAAGTGACTGAATCATGAGGGCTCTGACTTCATCAGTGCATTAATCCATTGATGACTGAATGGACTAAAGAGAGGTGAAATGTAGTTGTAGGAAGTAGGTCACTTGGGGAGTGCCTTGGAAAGCTTTATTTTCTCTTCAATCCCTTCTCTGTTGTGCACACTCTCTCTCTGCTTCCCAGATGCTATTAGCTGAGCAGTTTTCCTCTGTCAACCCTTCCACCATAATGTTCTGCCTCAGTTCAGGTACAAAGCAATGGAGCCAGCTGACCATGGACTGAACCCTCTGAAACTATAAGACAAAACAAATCTTTCCTCCTCTAAATCGTTCTTGTCCGATTAGCAACAAAAAGCTGACACATTTTGTTGGTGATAGCTGCTCAATTCACAATAGCTAGATTATGGAATCAACCTAGATGCCCTTCAGTAGATGAATGGATAAAGAAACTGTGGTATATATACACAATGGAATATTACTCAGCCATAAAGAAGAATAAAATTATGGTATTTGTAGGTAAATGGATGATGTTGGAAACTGTTATGCTAAGTGAGATCAGCCAATCCCCAAAATCCAAAAGCCGAATGGTCTCACAGGCACCTTTGTCAAGAATCATTTGTCTATATATGCACAGGCTGCTTCTTGGCAAAATGTATGTTTCATAGGTCTATACATCTGTTTTTATGGCAATACCAAGCCATTTTGATTACTATAACTTTGTAGTGTTTTTTGAAGTCAGGTAGTGTGATGCCTTCAGTTTTGTTCTTGTTAGAGATTCTTTGGATATTCATGGTCTTTTGTTCTTCCCTAAAAATTTGAGGATTGTTTTCTCTAGTTCTGGGAAAAATGTCATTGATATTTTAATGGAGTTAGCATTGAATCTATAAATCCCTTTGGGAGAATGGAGATTTAACAATCTTAATTCTTCCAGTTGTCAGGTGTGGTGGCACATGTTTATAATCCCAGCAACAGGAGATTGAGGCAGGAGCATCACAAGTTTCTGTTCACCCTGGGCAACTTGAAGACCCAATCACAAAATGAAAAATAAAAAGGACCAGGGATGTAGCTCAGTGGTGGAGTGCCCCTGGTTTCAATCCCCAGTACCACACACACTCAAAAATTCATCCAAACCATGAAAATGAAAGGTCTTCTCCATTTGCATGCGTGCATGTGTGTGTGTGTGTGTGTGTGTGTATGTCCTCTTCAACTTATTTCATCATAATTCTAAAATTTTCATTCTAAAGATTGTTCACTTCCCTATTTAGAATTGTTCCTTGCATTTTTGTTCTCTTTGAAGTATCTATCATGAATGTATTGTTCTATTATTTCTTTCTCAGTGATGTAATTATAAGTGTACAAAATGCACTTGTTTATGTATGTTAATTTTGAAATCTCTGGTTTAACTGATTGTTTAAACAGTTCTAATTTTTTTTTTTGTGGAGTCTTTAGGTTTTTCTATAAATAAATCCTATTATCTAATTTTATTCCTTCCCTTTTTATTTATATGCCTTTTATTTCTCATTTCTAGCTGCACTTGCTTACATTTAGACTACAATTTTGAATAAGAGTGGTGATAGTTGATGTCCTTATTACAGATCTTAAAAGTCTGACTTTCAGCTTTTCCACATGCAATATGATATTGGCTATGGATTTGCTTACATATACACTTCATTATGTTGAGATATGTTCCTGATTTTTCTAACTATCATAAAGGGACATTGAATTTTATTAAGCATCTTTGTATCTACTGAGATAATAATATGATTTTGTCCTTTAAAAATGTAATACTTTTATTGATTTGCATGTGTTTGAAACATACTTCCATACCTGAGACAATTCCTGCTTCAGAATGACAAATGATCTTTTTGATCCATTGTTGGATTTGATTTGGCAATACTATTTATTTATTTATTCTTTTTTTAAATTTACTCAATTCATTGGACACAAATGGAGTACAGTTGTTGTTTCTCTGGTTGTACATGAAGCAGAGACACACCATTTGTGCAATCATACATGTACATAGGGTAATGATGTTTGTTTCATTCTGTTATTATCCTTACCCCCCAACCCAATCCCACCTCTATTTTTCCTCTATGCAATACATCCTTCCTCCATTTTTGCCTCCCTCCCACCCCACATTGTGTATCATCATCCACTTATCAGAGAGATCATTCAGCCTTTGGTTTTTTGGGATTGGCTAATCTCACTTAGCATGACATTCTCAAACTCTATCCATTTTCCTGCAAATGCCATAATTTCATTCTTCTTTATGGCTGCATAATATTCCATTGTGCATATACCACAGTTTCTTTATCCATTCATCTATTGAAGGGCATCTAGGTTGGTTCCACAATCTAGCTATTATGAATTGAGCAGCTTTGAACATGGATGTGGCTGCATCATTGTAGTATGCTGATTTTAAGTCCTTTGGGTATAGGCCAAGGAGTGGGATAGCTGGGTCAAATGGTGGGTCCATTCCAAGTTTTCTAAGGAATCTCCACACTGCTTTCCAGAGTGGTTGCACCAACTTGCACTCCCACCAGCAATGTAGGAGTGTACCCTTTTCCCCACATCCTCGCCAACACCTGTCATTGCTTGTATTCTTCATAATAGATATTCTAATTGGGGTGAGATGAAATCTTAGGGTAGTTTGGATTTGCATTTCTTTTATTACTAGAGATGTTGAACATTTTTTCATATATCTGTTGATTGTTTGTAGATCTTCTTCTGTGAAGTGTGCTCATTTCCTTAGCCCATTTATTGATTGGCTAATTGGTATTCTTGGGGTAAAGTTTTTTGAGTTCTTTATAGATTCTGGAGATGAGTGCTGTATCTGTAGTGTGTGTGGCCAAGATTTTCTTTCAATCTGTGGGCTCTCTCTTCACATTCCTGACTGTTTCCTTTGCTGAGAAAAAGCTTTTCAGTTTGAATCTATCCCAATTATTGATTCCTGCTTTTATTTCTTGTGCTTTGGGAGTCATGTTTAGGAAATCTGGTCCTAAGCCAACATGATGCAGATTTGGGCCTACTTTTTCTTCTATTAGGTGCAGGGTCTCTGTTCTAATTCCTATGTTGTTGATCCATTTTGAGTTGAGTTTTGTGCAAGGTGAGAGATAGGGGTTTGGTTTCATTTTGCTGCATGTGGATTTCCAGTTTTCCCAGCATCATTTGTTGAAGGGTCTATCTTTTCTCCATTGTATGTTTTTGGCACATTTGTCAAGTATGAGATACCTGTATTTATGTGGGTTTGTCTCTGTGTCCTCTATTCTGTACCATTGATCTACCTGTCTATTTTGGTGCCAATACCATGCCATTTTTGTTACTATCGTTCTGTAGTATAGTTGAAGGTCTGGTATTGTGATAACCCCTGCTTCGCTCTTCTTGCTCAGAATTGCTTTAGCTATTCTGGGTCTCTTATTCCTCCAAATGAATCATGATTGCTTGCTCTATTTGTATGAGTTCCATTATTGGGATTTTAATTGGAATTGCATTGAATTTTTATAGTGCTTTTGGTAGTATGGCCATTTTGACAATATTAATTCCGCCTATCCAAGAACATGGGAGATCTTTCCTCTTCTAACATTTTCTTTATTTTCTTTCTTTAGTGTTCTGTAGTTCTCATTGTAGAGGTCTTTCACCTCTTTTGTTAGATTGATTCCTAAGTTTTTTTTTGTTTTTTTTTTTGTTTTTTTTTTTTGAGGCTATTGCGAATAGGGTAGTTTTCCTAATTTCTCTTTCAGAGGATTCATCACTTATGAAAACAAATACATTAGATTTATGAGCATTAATTTTATATCCTGCTACATTACTGAATTAATATATGAGTTCCAGAAGTTTTCTGGTGGAATTTTTTGGCTCCTCTAAATATAAAACCATG
This sequence comes from Glaucomys volans, assembly GCA_020662805.1. Lineage (NCBI taxonomy): Eukaryota > Metazoa > Chordata > Mammalia > Rodentia > Sciuridae > Glaucomys > Glaucomys volans. The sequence goes on from JAJEJO010051787.1 coordinate 12,880, forward strand.
TCATTGGCAAATAGGGATAGTTTGACCTCTTATTTTCCTATTCTTATCCCTTTAATTTCTTTGGTCTGTCTAATTGCTCTGGCTAGAGTTTCAAGGATGATATTGAATAGAAGTGGTGAAAAAGGGCATCCCTGCCTTGTTCCACTTTTTAGGGGGAATGCTTTCAGCTTTTCTCCATTTAGAATGATGTGGGCTATAGGCTTACCATAGATAGCCTTTACAATGTTAAGGAATGTTCCCTCTATCCCTATTTTTTCTAGTATTTTCAGCATGAAGCTGTGCTGTATTTTATGAAATGCTTTTTCTGCATCTATTGAAATAATCATGTGGTTCTTAACTTTATGTCTGTTGATGTGGTGAATTACATTTATTGATTGTTGGATGTTGAACCAACCTTGCATCCCTGGGATGAATCCCACTTAATCATGGTGCACTATCTTTTTAAAATGCTTTTGTATGTGATTCGCTAAAATTTTGCTAAGAACTTTTGCATCTATGTTCATCACAGATATTGGTCTGAAATTTTCTTTCCTCAATTTGTCTCGTGTATTTGGCTATTCCTTTAGGGTAATTCCTCCCTATGCTGATTACATTGTTGTTTTTCATTTCTTCCTCATGGAATATTTTGCTGAGAATGTTCTGTAGTGCTGGCTTTCTATTTGTAAATTCTTTTAGCTTTAGTTTATCGTGGAAGGATTTTATTTCATCTTCTAATCTGAAGGTTAGTTTTGCTGGGTATAAGATTCTTGGTTGGCATCCATTTTCTTTCAGGGATTGAAATATGTTGTTCCAGGCCCTTTTTGCTTTTAAGGTCCTGGTTGAGAAATCTGCTGATAACCATATTGGTTTCCCCCTGAATGTAATCTGAATTTTTCTCTCTCACAGCCTTTAAAATTCTATCTTTATTTTGTGTGGTATGTACTTTCATTATAATGTGACTTGGTGTTGGTCTATTATCATTTTATACATTTGGTGTCTGTAAGCCTCTTGTATTTGATTTTCCATTTCATTCCTCAGATGTGGGATATTTTCAGATATTATTTCATTGGATAGATTATTCATTCCTTTGAATTGTATCCTGTGCCTTCTTCAATCCCAATAATTCTTAAATTTGGTCTTTTCATGATATCCCATAATTCTTATAGGCTTTGTTCGTGAATTCTTACCATCTTCTCTGTTTGGTCAACTTTGTTTTCAAGATTAAATATTTTGTCTTCAATGTCTGAGGCTCTGTCTTCCAGGTGATCTAGCCTGTTGTTATGCTGTCTATTGAGTTTTTAATTTGGTTTATTGTTTCCTTTATTTCAAGGATTTCTGTTTGTTTGTTTTTTCACAATCTCTATCTCTTTATTGAAATGATCTTTTGCTTTCTGCATCTGAACTTTTAACTGTTGATTGGTGCAATCATTTATTGCCTTCATTTGCTCTCTCATCACATTGTTTGCTTCTCTGATCATTTTAATTATGTACACTCTGCACTCTCTGACATTTCTTCTGCCCTGCTATCATTGGATTCTGTTGATGTAGCATCTAGGTTTGTTTGAGACACTTTCTTCCCCTGTTTTCTCATGTTGCTAATGTATCTTCCCCTTTATCAGTGAAAATCTGAGGTATGGCAGCTTCCCCCTTATAGTCATGTGGTGTTCGTGCAGGTTTCCAATACCTCACCTCCTAGTCTTCAGTAACACTAGACTGTGGGGTGGGGCCAGGCTAGGGTATTTCTGGGCCTTTGGGCTGGACCTCCTAGCATGGAAGTCTCAGGTGTCCATTCTGTGCCAGTTTCCCCGCACTGAAGTCTCCCACTTCTGCCCTGTGCTGGCTGCCCCCATGCGGAAGTCCCACGGGACCCCTCAGGGCCAATGTCCCAGGTGTGAAAGTCTCACATGTCTGTGCACAGGTGAGCCTGATGTCTGTCTCTGTGCCCGCCTCCCGGGCTGGAAGTCTCACAGGACTTGGCTGGGCTGAACCCAAGCCTCTGAGCTGGGCCTCCCGGGGTAGAAGATTCAAGTGTCTACTGTGTCCACTTACCCTGCACTGAAGTCTCCCAGTTATGCGGTGTGCTGACTGCCCCCATGTGGAAGTCCAATGGGAGCACTCAGGGCTGATGTCACAGGTGCGGAAGTCTCACACGTCTGCCTATTTATTTATTCTTTTTACATATACATGACAGTGGAGTGTATTTTGACATATTACACATACATGGAGTATAACATCCTAATTAGGATCCCATTTTGTGGTTGTACTTGATGTGGAGTTTCACTGGGTGTATTTATATGTGAACATAGGAAATTATGTCTGATTAATTTAGTTTCCTATTCCTATCCCACTCCCTTCCCTTCCCTTTGCTATTCAAATGCACTTCTATCCACTCCTCTTGTGCTGTGTTAGCATCTGCATATCAGACAGAATATTCAAGTATTGACTTTCTTGTGATATCACATTTTTTTTATCCATTCATCTGTTGAAGCCCGCTTAGGTTTGTTTTATAGCTTAGCTATTGTGAATTGAGCTGCTATAAATATTGATGTGCTGCATCAAAGTTGTATGCTGATTTTAAGTCCTTTGAGTATAAACTAAGGGGTTGGATAGTTGGGGCAAATGGTGGTTTCATTCCAAGTTTTCTGAGGACTCTCAATACTGCTTTCCAGAGTGGTTGCACCAATTTGCAGTCCCACCAGCAATGTATGAATGTACCATTCCCCCCAACCTCAAAAAAATTTATTGTTGCTTATATTCTAGATTGTTGCCATTCTGAGTGGAATGAGATAGAATCTCAGTGTAGTGTAGTTTTAATTTGCATTTCTCTAATTGCTAGAGATGTTGAACATTTTTCATATATTTGTTGACCATTGCATTATTCTGTGAAGTGCCTGTTTAGTTCCTTTGCCCACTTGTAGATTGGGTTGTTTGTTTTTTTGTGGTGTTAAGTTTTTTGAGTTCCTTATATATCCTGGAGATTAATGCTCTTTCTGAGGGTCAGGTGCAAAAGATTTTCTCCCATTTTGTAGGTTCTCTGTTCACGTTATTGTTTCCTTTGGTGTGAAGAAGCTTTTTAGTTTAATATCATCCCCTTTATTGATTCTAATTTTACTTCTTGTACTTTAGTAGTCTTGTTGAGAAAGTCAGTTCCTAAGGCTGGCATGATGGAGTATTGGGCCTACTTTTTCTTCTAGTAGGTGCATGGTCTGTGGTCCAATGCCGAGGTCCTTGATCCATTTTGACTTGAGTTTTGTGCAGGGTGACAGATAGAGGTTAAAGTATGCTCCATATGGATTTCCAGTATTCCCAGTTCCGTTTGTTGAAGAGGCTATCTTTTCTCACATGTATGTTTATGGCAACTTTTTCTAGGATGAGATAACTTATTTATTTATTTGGATTTGTCTGTGTATTCTATTCTGTTCAGGTCTTCTTTCCTGATTTGGTGCCAATACTATGCTGTTTTTTAACTACAGCTCTGTAGTATAATTTAGGATCAGGTATTGTGATGCCTCTTGCTTCACTTTTCATGTTAAGGTTTGCTTTGGCTATTCTGGGTCTATTATTCTTCCAAATGAATTTCCTGATTGCTTTCTATATTTCTATGAGGTATGTCATTGGGATTTTAATTGGAATTGCATTGAATTCATATAGTGCATTTGATAGTATGACCATTTTGACAATATTAATTCTGCTTACCCAAGAATATGGGAGATATTTTCATCTTCTAAGGTCTTCTTCACTTTCTTTCTTTAGTGTTCTGCAGTTTTCATTAAAAAGATCTTTCACCCCTTTTTTAAAATTAATTCCCAATTAGTTTATTTTTTGAGGCTATTGTGAATTGGATAGTTTTCCTAATTTCTTTTTAGTCCATTCACCACTGATGTATAAGAACATGTGTGATTTATGGGTATGGATTTTATATCTTGCTACTTTGCTGAATTCATTTATTAATTGTAGAAGTTTTCCGGTGGAAATTTTTGAATCTTCTAAATATAGAATCATGTCATTGGCAAATAGTGATACTTTGAGTTCTTCTTTTCCTATTCTGGTCCCATTAATTTCTATCTTTTGTCTAATTGTTCTGGCTAGAGTGTCAAAGATGATGTTGAATAGAAGTGGTGAAAGAGGGCATCTTTGTCTTGTTCCAGTTTTTAGAGGGAATGCTTTCCATTTTTTTCTGTTTAGAATGATGTCGTCTTTGGATTTATCATATACAGCTTTTATAAGGTTGAGGTATGTTCCTACTATTTCAGGTTTTTCTAGTGTTTTGAACATGAAGGGGTGCTGTATGTTGTCAAATGCTTTTTCTTCATCTATTGAGATGATGATAAGTTTCTTGTCTTTAAGACTATTGGTGTGAAGAATTACATTTATTGATTTCTGTATATTGAACCAAGCTTGCATCCCTGGGATGAACCCTACTTAATTGTGGTGCATTATCTTTTAAATATGTTTTTGTATATGATTTGCCAGAATTTTATTGAGAATTTTTGCATCTATGTTCATCAGGGATATTGACCTGAAGTTTTCTTTCCTTAATGTTTCTTTATCTGGTTTGGGTATCAGGATGATATAGCCTCACAGAATGAGTTTGGAAGGGTTCCCTCCTTTTCTGTTTCATGGAATAATTTGAGAAGCATCGGTGTTAATTCTTCATTGAAGGGTCTGTAGAACTTGAGAATCCATCTAGGCTGGATTTTTCTGGATTGACTTTTGACAGTGTCTTCCATTTCATTGCTTGAAATTGACTTGTTGACCTTGTGTATGTCCTCCTGATTCAGTTTGTGTAGGTCATATGTCTCTAGAAATTCTTTATATCTACAATATTTTATATTTTCTTGGAGTATAAATTATCAAAATAGTTTCTGATTATCTTCTGTATTTTAGTAGTGTCAGTCATGATATTTCCTCTTTCATCACAAATTTTGTTACTTTGAGTTTTCTGTCTTCACTAGCATGGCGAAGGGTTTATCAAATTTATTTATGTTTTTAAAGAGACAATGTTTTGTTTTGTCAATTTTTGAATTGTTTCTTTTGCTTCAACTTCATTGATTTCAGTTCTGATTTTAATTTTTTCCTATCTTCTACTGCTTTTGATGTTGTTTTGTTCTTTTTCTAGGGACTTGAGATGAAATATTAGGTCATTTTGTCATTGACTTTGTATTCTTTTAATGAATGAGGTCACTGCAATGAACTTTCCTCCTTGATGGAAATGAACTTTCCATCAAAGAGGCCTTTGCCTTTGTAGCGTCCCAGAGATTTTGATATGTTGTATTGGTATTCTCATTTACCTCTAAGTATTTTAAATTTCATCCCTGATTTTGTCTGATATCATTTCATCATTCAATAGCATATTATTTAGGCTCCAGGTGTTAGAGAAGCTCCTTTTTAAATTTTATTATTGCTTTCTAATTTCATTTCATTATGATCTGACAGATTGCAGAGTATTATCTCTATTTTTATATTTGCTAAGAGTTGCTTTGTGGCATAACATATGGTCTATTTTAGAGAAGGATCCAGGTGTTGTGGAGAAGAAAGTGTATTCTACTATGTCTGTTAAGTCTATATCATCAATTGTATTATTTAGTTCTATTGCTTCTTTTTTTAGTTTTTGTTTGGAGGATCTATCCAGTAATTGGGGTGTGTTAAAGTCATCCAGTATTATTGTGCTGTGATGTATTTGATTCTTGAACTTGAGAAGGGTTTGTTTAATGTACATAGATGCCCCATTGTTTGGGGCATAAATATTTACAATCATTATGTCTTGTTGATATATCATTCCCTTAAGCACTATGAAATGCCCTTCTTATCCCTTCTGATTCACTTTGACTTGAAGTCTCCTTTATCTGTTGTGAGGATAAAAACCCCTGCTTGTTTGCATGATCGAAGTGAGATGTTTATTCCCATCCTTTCACCTTCATTCTGTGAGTGTCTTTGCCTAGGAAGTGAGTCTCTTTGAGACAGCATGTTGTCAGGTGTTATTTTTTAATCCAATCTGCAAGTCTATGTCTTTTGATTGAAGAGTTTAGTCCTTTAAGATTCAAGGTTATTATTGAGATATGATTTGTATTCCCAGGCACTTGGTCTTATTTCTGGTTTTTAATTTGATTTAGTCTATTTTTGAATGACTATTCCTTTAGTGTAGTTCCTCCCTTTGCTGGTTTTCATGTTTGTTTGTTTTTTTATTTCATCTTCATGGAATGTTTTGCTAAGAATGTTCTGCAATGCTGGCTTTCTAGTTGTGAATTCTTTTAACTTTTGTTTATCATAGAAGGTTTTTTTACATCTTCAAATATGAAGCTTAATTTTAAAGGACATAGAATTCTTGCTTGGCATCCATTTTCTTTCAGCGTTTGGTATGTATATTATTCCAGAGCCTCCTAGCTTTGAGGGTTTGCATTGAGAAATCAGCTGAGATCTGAATTGGTTTTCCCCTGTAAGTAATCCAATATTGTTTTTTCTCAGTCTGTAACATTCTATCCTTACACTTTATGCTAGGCATTTTCATTAAAATGTGCGTTGGTGTGGGTCTGTTTGAATTTTGTACATTTGTGGTCATATAAGTCCTGGTTTTTGACATTTCATTTCATTCTCTAGGTTTGGGAAATTTTCTGATATCATTTCATTGAAAGGATTGTGCATTCCTTTGGTC